>CM035300.1:4866785-4941185 GCA_020226075.1 Hydropotes inermis | reverse complement strand
AAAAATAAAATCTATCACTGTTTCCACTGTTTCCCCATCTTTCTACCATGAAGTGATGGGACCGGACGCCATGATCTTAGTTTTCTGAATGTTGAGCTTTAAGCCAACTTTTTCACGCTCCTCTTTCACTTTCATCAAGAGGCTCTTTAGTTCTTCACTGTCTGCCATAATACACCAACATACTAAATTACAAATGCTCTCTCTTTATAGTTAAATTTCAGAAGCTGAATTAATTGCTCCTATTCTGCCAACTGGTATTAGGAAAGGATTTACCATTTTTACTATTTCTCCTTTGTCATCAACATATGGCAAACATTTTTTAAAACCAATAAAAAGGACAAAGAAATTAATATGGACTTTCTGTAAAGTCAGAACTCCTTTAAATGTGAATAGCCTCACAAAGAAATGACTCGATAGCTAAGAACAAAAAAGTAGGTTGTCTATTCTATCAGCCATACCTTCTTATTAACTTTTCTAAACCACTCTCAGTTAATGTCCCATTTGCCTCTAATGGATGATTCAAAGTGAAAAGACATCTTTTTTTTTTTAATTATGGGAAAAAGGGATAGCAACTAATTATTAAACTAGAATCTAAACTGGTTCATAAATCCCATTCTGATCACATTACATACCTGAGAGAAATTTACTGTCACTATGAGGTGGTGCAGTGGTAAAGAACCTGCCTACCAGTGGAAGAGATGTAAGAGACAGGGGTTTAATCACTCAGTGAGGAAGATCCCACGGAGGAGGAAATGGCAACCCATTCCAGTGCTCTTGCCTGGAAAATTTCATGGACAGAGGAGCCTGGTGGGCTATAGGCTATGGGGTCACAGAGAGTCAGACATGACTAAGCAACTGAGTGTGTGCACACACACTGATAATTTAACACTAAAAATAACTATTCTTCGTGTGCTGTTTGTTATTTGATGGCTGAAATAAGTTTTCCAAAACACAACAAGCTGCAAATGGATCCATGGGCTATTAATTTGCAGTGCATAGCACCAAAGGGAAAAGCTAGTTAGTTGGGTTGATGAGATTGGAGGTGTGATATAACCTTCCTCAGAGAACTCAGAGTAAGTCAGGGATCACATCCCAGGTCTGGTGCTCCTGAAGAGTTCAGAGCTGCAACCAAAAAAGGTCCCCAGTTAGAGGAGAAGACGAAAGGCAGAGAGGGCAAAAGACCTCCTGCGGAAACGGTGGTGTGTTAAGGGAGGCGCATTCATCTTCTTTTTTAAAGCTGTCCTGGAGGATAGCTGATTTCCAGGATCGGGTTTGTGTCAGGTGGAGAGCAAAGTGATTCAGGAACACGTATACACACATTCGTTCTCTTCCAGAGGCTTCCTCTACGTAGCGTATCGCTGAACACTGCATAGAGTTCCCTGTGCTACAAGCTGGATCCTCAGTGACTGTCTGTCTGACACACAGGAGTGCTTATGCTAATCCCAAGCTCCCGATTCACTCCTCACGCTCATGTTTCCCCTCTGGTAACCAAGACTTGGTTTTCAAAATTTGCGAGTCTGTTTCTGTTTTGTAAATAAGTTCACTTATTTAATTTTTAAAAGTTTAGATTCCACACATGAGTAATATCATATGATATGTTTTTCACTTAGTATGATCATCTCTAGGTCTGTCCATGTTGTGGCAAATGGCATTATTTCATTTTAACGGCTGTATAGTATTCCATTGTACACACATACTACATCTTTACCATTCCTCTGTGGAGGGACATACAGGCTGTTTCCCTGTCTTGGCGATTGTGAATAATACTTCAATGAACATTAGGGTTTAAGCCTTTCTGGTAAAGGACCACATTTCAATTTGATGGACATAAAATTAAGGAACTCAGAGACCCACACGAAGGGGGTCTGCAAAAACAAACTGAGGTTCACATTCTAGAGCTCCAGATCCTGTTATCATCCAGGAGACAGGCACCGTCATCTCCAAGGGTTGGTTTGGCTCCACGAGGTCATGACGTCTCCCTTCCCTGGTCAGAAGCCCACTTGGAGTTGTGTGTTTTCACATCTCTGACAGCTCCAAGTCCAAGGGGGCCACAGCCAAGCTTCCACCCAAAGTTGCTCAAGTGCTGAGTCCCCACACTTTCAGGACACCAAGTGGGAATCCTTCATGCATTATAGTTTGCGCTTGATTCTCTGCAGGTCCTCATTAAGTCCCGGAGTGGACAGAGTTTACTCAAAGCAAGTTTTTATCTTATCCTTGGAAGTGCTGTATCATGACGGCCTCCTAAGTGGGTCCATTTTGAAACACCAGTGAAATCCCTCTGTTCTATTTTAAGATTTAAACAATGTTGCTGAACCAAGACACTGTTTATAAGTCTGACTCAGGGACGCTATTAACCACCACCAGAAAAAACAAGCCAAGACAGGGGGTGAGACTTACGTCCTCCAACGTCAAAGCAGAACATTTCTGTCCGAAAATCATTTTGAAAACAGAATCAGACTTTTTAATCGTGGAGGGACATTATATCTGTGAAATGAAGCGTTGAAACAAGTGTGAATTGGGGGCAGAAACAGTCCTTCTCTTGAGGAAACAGTGTTCTCTCGTTGGTCTCAGCACTAAAAAGACACCTGTCTTCATTAATCGCGTTCATCCGCTCAAAGCAACTCTGTGTTTTCCAGCGTTAAAGGGAGAAGGATGGGAAGGATGACCTGACTGTGATCGTTAACGTCCTGCGATGGCAGACTGGCGTCAGTGCGCAGTCCCACTGCAGGAAGAGCAAATTCCAGGCCGAGCGGTGTGCGTGGATTTATGGAGCAATTTAGGGAGCCACCCTCCAGAGAATTGCTGCCACTGAGAAGGCACTTAGAGTAGGGCCCTGCTGGCTGGATCACAGGGGCTGAGTGGGCGAATCTCACGTTGCTATTTTCAGGGACACATTTGTTTCCAAACAAAGGGCTCTCTGCCAGCTATTTTAGAAGTCCTTGCATATTTACTCAGCCAACTCTCTGCGCTGGGGTTTGTCTTTGGGCACTGAGGTTTTATCATCAGTGTCTATTTAAAGCAGGATGAAAAACAGCTCCAGATGAAAACAGAGGATATTTCCAGCCTCAAATGTGAAGACACTTCCTTTTCTTACAGGGCTGAGATCTGGCTTCCCTCTCTCTCTCTCTGAAACTGCCACCTGTCTTAACAATCTTCACTGTGTCTTAGTTTAATTGGTGCTGTTTTGTTTTTAGCGGTACATAAAATTATAGTGCGCCTTAACAAATTATAGATTGGATGAAATATGGTGTCTATGTGTGCACGGTTTTGAGAGAAAGCAAATCTTCTCCGTTAGGACCTACTTACAATCTCTATCTGGTTACAGCCCCCATGGAACATATCATATCAAGATTTCATGTCATCAAAGGGCAAACAGGCTAGTATTCACAGGGTGCAAATTAGGGGAGGGAGAGACATGGGAAAGAGACAACAGGCTCAGTACAGCAATATGTTGATTCCAATCTCTAGCTCTTGGGAAGATCAAAGGTCCTGATTCGGAATCCCCACTTCTCTGGCACCCTTTGCCTGCAATCCATTCCAGAACTAGCTGTTCAATACAAGGCGCTGGGGACCCAAATAGGATGAAGGCTGCCTGCCCTCAGGATGCTCACAGCCCTGCAGGGAACACCAGCTGCCTCTCACACACACACGCACTGCTAACTTCTGAACTCAGAACAAGTTTGACTTTGAAAGTCGCCAGACTTGGGTGTCACTAGCATGTCACACTGCGGGGAGGTGAGCGCGCCCACCTGCCGCTGCTGCTGGAGGAACTTGGGGGCTCGCTTAGGAGGGCGGTGGGTTAGGACGAGGGAGAGGAAGGCGGGGGGCAGCCTGGACTGAGGCAGACCACTCAGGGGTCTTTGGTGAGCAGGAGGAGAACCGGTGCGGGGCACAGAGCTGAGCGGGGGGGTAGGGCTGAGACCCGAACCCCGGCTGCCTCGGGTCTGCGCCCCCAGCCCCACCACACTGCTCTTTAGAAGTGGGGACACGGGGCTTCCCCAGTGGCGCTGTGGGTAAGGGTCCACCTGCCGATGCAAGGGATGTGGGTTTGGTCCCTGGTGTGGGAAGATCCCACGTTCTGAGGAGCAGCTAAGGCCGCGCTCCACAGCTACTGAAGACCAGGTGCCCCCAAACCCCTGCTCCACCCCAAGAGGAGCCGCCAGCCTGAGACACCCGTGCACCGCAACTGGGGATGGTCCCCCTCACCGCAGGCTGGGAAAAGCCCACGCAGCAGCAAAGACCCAGCTCAAGCAAACCGCCCTGGAGGCCTGCCTGGCCTCTCCCGCTGCTGCTGCGGGCGGTCTGGATGTCAGCCCGCCCCACAGATCCAAGGGAACCCACCCTTCATGGCACCAGGATGGGACAAACCCCAGGAGGCAAGCAAAGGCAGGACCCATACCCTCCACGTGCGGGCAGCTCAGGGTGGGGCGAGGGCGGGGGCGGGGGCAGGACGGAGGCAGGTTGTGGGTCCAGACCCCTAAGGGTGGCCCCAGGCTCTGAAGAAACGCTGTTCTATTCCTGTCCAGCAGCACCTGAGCGCTGGCCCAGAAAACCAGGCTTTCTCCAGCGTCAGTCCTTGACTACCTTCACGGTTTCTCACACGCTCACAGGCCAGCACTCCCTGACGACTTCCGTCCAAATTAATTTTTTGGTTAAACAAATTTTAGAGAATTTGATTTTACTACTGTTAATATAAAGGGGAAAGTAGTAGCAAGGGCCATAAATAGGAGGTAAGAGTAAAAAAAAAAGTCAACAGTGTTTTCAGGTCAACTGCTTTTGTTTGTAATCAAGTCTTACTAAATAAAGTCTTACTGAAACAAAGCCAAGCTCCTTCATGAAACTTTCATGGGGCAACAGTAAAGCAGAGGCAATGACACCCAATGGCCTGCAAAGCCTAAAGTAAGTGTTATCTGGCCATCTAAGAAGGTTTGCACACCTCTGAAACAAATATGGCTTCTAACTAAGGATGGCAGCCTGTCCTCTCTGTTAAAAAGAGGGAGCATTGAAGGTTCATGAGGTGTTGATAAAGGATGTATCAGCATCAACCTGAGACCTTCTCACTGGCAATGAAAAGACTGAATGAATATCGACTGAAAAGGAAATAACTTCATCACTGTATGATTTGGTCCCATTCAGTATTCCCTGATTACGTTTCACAGTACCGTGGGCAGAGTTTGCACCAGGGGAAATACTGCACTAAACCAGTACATACATCAAATCAAATCTTATATGTAAATGATAGAATATGTGACTTGGCAGCAAAGATGGCTGAAGACACTGAACACTTGGTAACATTAAACTTGCAAAAGAACTTTACTATTGGTGGCTCAGTTGGTCAAGAATCCGCCTGCAGTGCAGGAGATCAAGGTTTGATCCCTGGGTTAGGAAGATCCCCTGGAGAAGGAAATGGCAGCCCGCTCCAGTATTCTTCCCTGCAGAATCCCATGGACAGAGGAGCCTGGTGGGCTACAGTCCATGGGGTCATAAGAGTCAGACAGGACTTAGCGACTAAACCACCACCACCAAGCAAAGAGAAACTTGAGAGGATCTGCGGGACTGGAACGGGACCCGTGGGTTGAAGCCAGCACGGTGAGTTGGGCAGGCCTCAGCCTCTCCAACTCTCAGGACACAGAGGGTGACCCTAAGTCCTGGGAGGCTCTTGGTAAAGCACTTTGTGCCGCTATCACCCGCGAGGCTGATGGCAAAAAGCCATGCTGATAAAGGGCTGGAAGGGTGACAAGATGTAGTTGGGAAAAAGGAGATAATGGGCTCAGGTGAAAGGCAGGCACGGAGACCCAAATGAAGGATGCGGAGAGACTCGAGGTGCCATGTGGGCGGAAACGGGGGATGCCACCTCCCCGGGGACTCGGCTCGGTTCTGCACCCGAGCCGAGGACGCAGGGAGGCCTCCTTTCTACACGTCAGCTTCCCCCGTGGAGTAGGGCTCCGTGATGCCAGCAGGACCCTGTCTCATTCTCTGAACCTCAGGCATCTCCAGGCGGGTGAGCCACCTGCCTCCAAGCTCACAGCAGCCAAGGAAGGCGGATATTCATTCTGGAAACTTCGTCTGCACATTCTCCCTGAACGCTGCGACATGACGGGTGGGGCGTCCATCTACACCGCCCTGCTATACAAGCACCTCCGCGCAGTCCCCGAGCTCCACTTCTGTCCTGAAGGAGCACCAGGCTGTGGTCATTCAAGTCAAACCCAGGGCTTCCCTGGTGGCTCCGGGAAGGGGTCAAGTCACCCGAAAGGTCGGTTTTCACGGGGCTTTAGCACTAAGGGGTGATGATGGTGAAGAGCCCACCTACCCATGCAGGAGACACGGCCTCGACCCCTAGTCGGGGAAGAGCCCACACGCCACCGGGGGCCACCGAGCCTGCGAGCCGCACCTCCGGAGGCCAGCGCGCCCCAGAGCCCTGCCCCGCCACGACGGGCGCCGCCGCAAGGACAAGCCCGCAGACCGCGGCGAGAGAGGAGCCCTGCCGGCCACAGCCAGAGGAAAGCCATGAAGACGCAGCGCAGCCAAAAATACGTAAAGAGCATTAGAAAATAAAAAAGACAGGCGTGCCCGCAGCAACAGCAGCGCAGGGCGGCGCCAGCGGCCGCGATGGAAGGAGACACCGCGGAGCGGGCAGCAGCCACCCGGCCTGTCGCGCGCCGGGCAGGGTCTCCGGCCCCAGACCGCCCCCTGCAAGGCCGCGCACGCCGGGGATCGGCTCGGCCCGGCCCGAGGCGGAGGGCGCCGGGCCCAGATCAGCCCCCATCGCTGCTCCGGCGCGCTGGCTGGTGGGGATCTCGCCTTTGCCTAAGGCAGGGCTGCGCGAGGCTGCGGGGAGAGACGTGTTTCAAGCCACACGCGGCACAGACAGCTCTGCCTGCCGGGCCGAACGGAACCCCCTGCGGCTTTCAGGGTCCCGGGCACACCTGTGGCCCGTGGAATGGGGCAGCGGATTTCTACCTTCCAGCTTCCGTGACATTTTTAGATACAGAAGGTTTCAGCCTTTCCTTAACTTCCCCAGGGAGATGCTTTGGGGGGACTTGGGTGCCGCGGGGGTGAAGGGAGAAGGCAGGCTTAGAGCTCCATCTCTGCTGAACAGAACAGAAGGATCACAGTGAACCCTCGGAAACACAGTAACAGGCTAGGCCCGGGAGCACAGGAAGAAATAAACTGAAATTAGAAAGACATTGCATGCCCTGATGATGATTTTTATGTAATTTTCCATGTACATCCATGTACATGGGGCAACCTACAATGTGAATTTCTTCGTAATTAAGCCAGTAAAATTCAGCCGGAGAACCAATGAGCATATCCATATAATTTGTGCACTAAGAAAAGTGATTTTAATGGAGGTTAAGAGCCTTTCATCCAAAAGGTTTGTTTTACGGAGGTTTAACACTGAAGGGGAAATGATGGGAACAGAAAAGGAGACCATCTCGTGGAAGTGTCTTAAGTATCCGTACAAAGTGTCCATTTATCGAATCCAACCCACCCACGGGGACATTCACATCTAAAGTGTAAACTGGAATTTAGAGACTCTCAATATGCCCCAAATGAGAAGCTGTCAATGAGTGGTTAGGGACTCTTAAATTCAGAGATTTTTCAATTACTCTATTCTACAAAAACACTTTATGATATTGTCATAGGGATTTAAAAAAAAAAAGCTGTAAAATAAATACCAAATAGCATTCTCACACAAAATCAAAGATGCATTTTGCCTACCCCTCAAAGGCATAGACTACATAAATATAAGCTCAAAGAAAATGTAAATAGGTTCCTTTGAAAATTATCAGCCAGTGGTTTTAAGAAAGGAAAGAAGAAACGGAAGGGGGCGGTGGCCTCGGGACCTTCCAAAATATCTTTGTGGAGGGTGCCCAGCCTAAAGGACAGAGGCCCACAGTACCTGCCACACATCAGAGGCACCAGGGCCACAAATCTCCCCTGATCACAGCTCATGCATCTTCATCCGGCTAATTCTCATCTTCCATTTCCACCCCAAGTCCAGCCTGTCCCTGGATCCCTGCCTTTTGTCTGTGAGCAATTTCACTACTAATGAGACAGTTAAAACTCAACATTCAGAAAACTAAGATCTTGGCATCTGGTCCCATCACTTCATGGCAAATAGATGGGGAAACAGTGGAAACAGTGAGAGACTATTTTTTTTCGGCTCCAAAATCACTGCAGATGGTGACTGCAGCCATGAAATTAAAAGACACTTGCTCCTTAGAAGAAAATCTATGACCAACCTAGAGAGAATATTAAACAGCAGAGACATTACTTTGCCAGCTAAGGTCCGTCTAGTCAAAGGTATGGTTTTCCAGTAGTCATGTATGGATGTGAGGGTTGGACTATAAAGAAAGCTGAGCACTGAAGAATTGATGCTTTTGAACTGTGGTGTTGGAGAAGGCTCTTGAGAGCCCCTGGGACTGCAAGGAGATCCAACCAGTCCATCCTAAAGGAGATGAGTCCTAGGTGTTCATTGGAAGGACTGATGCTGAAGCTGAAACTCCAGTACTTTGGCCACCTGATGCGAAGAGCTGACTCATTGGAAAAGACGATGATGCTGGGAAAGATTGAGGGTGGGAGGAGAAGGGGACGACAGAGGATGAGATGGTTGGATGGCATCACTGACTCAATGGACATGAGTTTGAGTAAACTCCAGTAGTTGGTGATGGACAGGGAGGCCTGGCGGGCTGTGGTCCATGGGGTCACAAAGAGATGGGCACAACTGAGCAAATGAACTGAACTGAACTGAGACAGCCTGGGACCGGGGACCCTTTGCTGCTGCGTGTGAACCTGGAAAAACATCTCTTCCAGCAACAGAATACAAAGGAACTACAGCAGGGACTGAACACAACTACACATATGTGAGCCGCTGGGGCAAAATATGGACAAGAAGATATACAGAGAGACCAAAAAACGCAACTGTCACTTCTGAAGAGCTGGGAAGAAAAGCAGGGCACTGCGCATGCCCCCTGACTCAGCACCACCAAAGGGGTGGGCAGACCCTAAGACACCCCCAGCCCAACCCCTGGACACATGCTGCCCCCGTCCGTCTCTAGTTGCGCTTTTGTGTCTGACTCTGCGACCCCATAGACTGTAGCCCACCAGGCTCCTCTGTCCATGGGATTCTCCAGGCAAGAAGACTGGATTGGGTTGCCACGCCCTTCTCCAGAGAATCTTCCCGACTCAGGGATTGAACCCCAGTCTCCTGCACTGCAGGTGGGTTCTTAACGGCTGAGCCACGGGGGAAGCCCAGGACACAGCCCCATCCCTCATGTAAGGAGCGAGCTGCCCCATCCTGCTCAGGGAGTGAGCAAGGGAGCCTGCTACTTGTTTTCACCCCCCCCCCCTGAAGCAGGGACCCCCACTAAACCTTGCCCGAACATCCTGTCTGTCCTCTTAATCAACGTCTATTGATTGAGGAGGCCAAGAACCCTGGCCAGCATTACCAGAATCACCAAGGTTTGGCAGACGGGACCCACAGCCCCCTCACTGCCCATCCATCCCAGTCACCCCACCTTCAGTGAGGTTTTCGTGCACATGTGATGCCTGCTCAGCTCCCTGGTGAACACACTAGGAGACCTTAAATCTGCCAGGGAGGGCAACAAGCCAGAGGAGGCTGATGGCAGCAACACCGTTCTCCGAACAGGAGGAAAAGCATCCCTTCTCAGACCACGCCCAGGTGGTCCGCCAGCAGCAACGCTACGCTCATCCAGTAGAGAACACAGCCCCGGAGAAGGTGTGTAATGTATCGCCGCAGAGGAGTGACAGCTGAATACTTGTATCCAGAAAGGCTCTGTGGCTGACAGCTTGCAGAGGCCGGGGTGTCCCTCAGTGCAGCCACAGTTAAGCCCCTTGACCAACCTAACTTCGCTGTGCAAGCATCGTGCTGGCTTCTGGGGCCACAAGCCGAGGAGCACAGGATGCGCGCCTCTCAGCGGTTTATAATCAAGCTGGGGAGCCTCACGGGTAACAGAATAGCCTGTGGTTCCTAGAGGGATGTACAGAGCCCCAGCCCCCCGCCCCCAGAGCATAGGGAAGAGAGCCTGCAGTCTGGGGTTCCTCGGATAGGGAAGAAGGCGGAAACCCAATCCCAGGGCAGGGCCTCTGCAGGAGCTTGGAGCGGTGAGGGGCTCGAGGGCCAGAGGCTCCAGGGCAGCTGGAAGCTGAGTGATCACCCGTCACAGGAGAAAAGCAGATGGTGGGGGGGGACGAAGCTGGGGGTGAGGTCACAGAGCAGCCGGCACGGCTGACCGCTCGGGGAGCCAGGAAGGCGGGAGTACGTCCAGGCCAAACCCACCGGACACCTGTTTTGTAAATGAAGCTGCATTGGGACACGACCACACCTTTCTGCTCATGTATTTTCTATGGCTGTGATTGGGCTTCCCTGGTGGCTCAGCGGTAGAGAGTCCGCCCGCCAATGCAGGAGACAGGGGTTCGATCCCTGGGTCAGGAAGATCCCCTGGAGGAGGAAATAACAACCCACTCCAGTATCCTTGCCTGGGAGATCCCGTGGACAGAGGAGCCTCGAAGGCTACAGTCCATGGGGTCACAAAGAGTTGGACACGACTGAGCGACTAAACACCACCACCACCAATAGCTGTGTTTGCTACAGCGGCAGAGGTCGGGAACTGAGACGGAGGTCACATGGCCCAAAAGTCAAAACATTTCCTATCTGACCCTTTTTTTAGTTTTGTTGATCAATGGTTGAAAAATGTGAACTCTCACTGGGGTTTCTGTCACTGACCAGAATGCATTGTCAGTTTCCTCCTGTGGTCTCTAAGCAGCATGGCTTCAACCTGCTCCCTCCCCACCACGGACATAAGCTTGTCTGGACCGAATGTCTCACTCTCAATCCCAACTTTTCTGCCTTCATTTGCTGCTGATCTCCCCCCCCACCCCAGTTTTTACTTTAGGGCTTTGCTGTGCTTGCCTTCCCTGACATGGTCACCAGCCTCCTGCCCACCAGCAGATGCTCATCACTCAAGCTGGAGTCATGTTACTTCCTTTCCCTCCTCCCCAAGTTCTTCATAAATTTTTGTACTACTTTTCAAATGCGGCTGAAAATCGATTTTTCTTCCCCATTGCTGTTACCACTTTCAAATCCCATGCTCTGACAAATAGCTACTCTTCTGCAAAAAAAAAAAAAAAAAAAAGGTTCCCCTCTTGTACAAAGCCCTTGGAAAATAGAAGGTACACCCACCAGGATTCAGAGAACAGGAAAATGAAGAAACAACCTTGCTTTTCTGATGGGACACACAGTAAAGGCTTTCTGTGTGCAGCCCCGTATACATTTAAAACCAAATTTGATCTATAAAAATTAAATTTGCACATGATTTTCCAGGGCATACATCTCTAATATACAGCAAGGAGTACAACTGTTGTTTTATTAACCACTGGCAATAAAACCCAGAGTTTTCAAAGCTTCTTTTTAGGGCACACGGTATATACCACTCCCTGGGACCTAAGCCCAGGGTTGCCTCTTGCCCACTGTGTTACGTCGGGTCAGTCAACCTCTCTGTGTCTCAACATCCACACATTCCTAAAACGGGGAGAGAGGAACTGAAACTAACCTATCTTACAGGGTTAGTGCCTGTGAGTGGTACACAGTGCCTGGTACACAGAAGACGCCTCGCCTGTGTTAGCCAGCACTGTAATTCTGAGGTTTCTTTCTTCTCCCCAACCCAGATTCAAGAATAAGAACACACTGGGAACAGTGCCGTGAGACTCGATGTTTCACGCTGAACATGAAGTCGCTTCTGCCCCCATCTCTCTGGTTTCCCGTACTCCTGGCTCCTTTGGGGTGGGGGTGTAGGTCCAGGGATGGACCCGGATCCAGAACTAGCCAGTCACAGGATTCAGCCCCTGCCCCACCCCCAAGTCCTGCCTTCACCGAGGATCTGGGTCTCTGCGTTTCTGCTGGGTAGGCTATTGGCTGGAGCTGTTGGTTGGCCACCTTTACTAGCCACTTGGAAAAGCTTCCCAGAAACAAAACCAACACAGTAAAATAACAACCAACCCCCCCCCCCACAAAAAACAAAAAACCCAGCTGTGAGAGATGAAGAGGACAATGAAAATGCCCCTAAAACAAACAGGAGCCTTTGGATCCAGTCATGGTGTCCGGAAAGCCCCATCACATGTGTTGATTTTTTTAGCTTATGGCAAGTTTCAGCTGAGTTTTCTGTCCCTTACATTCAAAGAGTTCTGCAACATCCTAGTGAACTGACACGACCTACGACCAGACCTGAGGGCAAACCTTGCGCGTCTTGGTGCTGCAAAGAGAGCGTGGCAAGGAGAGGTGGTAGCCATTAACTCTAGGCCCGGGTCTGTCTGCAGCCAGTAGGGGTGGCTGGGAGGGCCGTTTCAGCCTTCTGGGCCCTGCTCTACTTGTGTGTCAAGGGAGAGAGGTGACTGAAAACCAATCTCCGAGATCCATTTTCAGCTCGACCATCCCAAGAGTCCCTGTGATTTCTGGGTTTGTTTCAGTTGCAGATACTGTGGTCTAATTGGTTACCGATTCTCTTTATTTTCCTGCTTGCTTCTGTTTCAACTTTTTAAATCTTCTATTAGACTCTCAGTCACTATACTCCAAGTGTTTATTGTCTTCACCTTCAAGTGCCTTCTAAAGAAAATACATTTATTTTTGTATACTTGGGCATAATGATCCCATTTTCTTCCCATTCCTATATTTTTCCATTTAATTAGGGTGATAAGTTCCTTGAGGGTTGAAACTAGAGTTTTCCTGTGGGTGTAAACATTATTATTATTGTTATTTTTTAAATTGGCAACCAACCTGCCAGTTTTTACAGAGCGGCAGGATATGGGTTTTAAGTAATGTAAGCAGGAAATGGGTCTCTAGCCCACACAAAATAAAGGCAAAAGTACCGATTTACCCTGAGTCCACAGCTGCCTTACTCGTTTATAACTGTAGTCTGAACCAAAATTCCCCCACAGAACTTCAGCGTAACATCCACATCTAAAGAATGTCAGACCAAAAAAGGGAGTTAAGGGGACATCCTATGGGCCTCACGTACCCATGTAAGTGATCTGCCTATTTCAGAGCAATATCACGCTTTTCTCATCAGTGGCAGGGTTTAGGGCCTGAGCTAAGTAAAGATACTTTCATATCATAACATTCATTGATTTTTTTCTTTATTAAATAACTCTGAAGTCCAGAGGGGATGAAAGGAACTGGCTGAAATGTGGACTCATCACCTGCAGACAGAGCCCCCAGAGGATGTCACCCGTGATGCTTCCCTGTCTGGTACCCATGGGGCTGGTGATGCTCATCGGGATCTTAATTATGAATGAGAGCCCAGCCCAAGGGCCCTCATGATGACTTCTTGGCAGATACAACCAAATGACCTGGAGGCAGAGGTTCCAGGGGTGGTTGGTTCAGCAACTCTGTCTATTCCTCCATCCACAGGGCCTGCTCTGACCTGTCGCTGACCTCCTTCAGGGCTGAGAGGACCTGTGGGTACCTGCTTCCCCATGCACCTGCAGCAGAAGGTGGGACACTTCGGCCCCAACATTCTAAGCACGAGTCTTTGGTTTTAGTAACTTTACTTTGATAAAATTTCAGATTTGCTGAAAAGTTGCAAGAACAGTAAAAGGATCTCCTTCACGGTGGATCCCTTCAATCAGATTCATCAGATTTGATATTTTCCACCTCTCTCTTCTTTCTCTCTCATTTCTGTCTCTCTCTCTCACACACACCCCTTCCCTATCTTTTGAACCATGGAGAGCTAGTTGCAGATACTGAGAATAAGAACATTCTCTTTCTCATATACCAAAAGCGCAATGATCAAAGTCAAGAAATTTAAAGTGGACTCAATTCTAATCTACAGTCTGTACTCAAATGTCAGTAACCGTCCCAAGAACGCCCTTTATGGATGGTTCCCTTCTGTTCCAGCATCTTCAGGATCACTCAGCTGTCATGTCCCAGTCACTCTGTTTTTCAGAACCTTGGCATTTTTGAAGAGTACTTGGTTAGTTTTTTTAATTGGGTTATTTGATTTCTTATCATCAAGTTTTCAGAGGTTTTCCATATTCTACATTTAAGTCCTTATCAGATATGTGATTTGAAAATATTTTCTCCTCACCTGTGGCTGATCTTGTCATTAATTTCACAGTGTCTTTGAAACAGCAGACATTTCTGATTTTGATAAAGTCTAATTAACCATTTTTTTCTTTTATGGATCATGTACCAGCCTAGGTTACAAGTTCATGAAACAATGATAGTGCCTGGAACAGAATATACTAATGGCTTGAGTCAAATGAATTTGATCCAACCCTGATGTCTTCCCTGAAGTGCAGAAACCCAAGAGGTGGAAAAGCCCATTTAAACCCTGGCCACAGTTAGGAACATGCTAGGCAGACCACCAAGAAAGATCTTCCAGTCACAGCTCCCGGGGGAGCGCCAGGTGGCCGGCCCGTTGCACACCCTCAGTGTGGGCCCACCTGGCTCCAGGGACCTTCTCCACTAGCACTGGGCCACATGTTCCAGTTCCAAATTCCAAGAGCCTCTGCACAACGTAAGTCTTCAAACCCCACTGTCAGACTGTGGCCTTCTGTCCCACACTTATAGACAATGGTGTGCACAGCTCAGCATCTCCAGAGCCACTTAGACCACCCTGCCCAGGGCCCCATGAGATCCCCATGGGATGCAGGGCAGGTGGGCAGCAGTTCCACCGATCATTCCCCCTGGCACACACACCTGCCTCTTCCTCACACCCGACCAAGCCAGGACATTGGTCTGGCATGTTCTTGCTCTCTTCATTTGAAAGCACCAAGGAGAACCCACAAGAAATGATTTTTTTGGTGCTGTATTCCCTCTGCCTGAGTTAAAGCACGTCTAATTCAAAGCCCATAAGCTGATGATTATGGACCACTCGTTTCTAACCTATCCACATGTTCTCTTCTGAATTAATCAAGTGTATAATTGGAGGAGGGGGTGGTGGGAAGGAGAAAAGCTGAATCAAGTTTGGAAAAGTGTCAGCGTGCCAAATTTCTAAACGTTTCTTCGACAGCAAAAGTTTTGCGCCCCCTCCGCTCTGAGAAAGGGTGAGTTACTTCCTCATGCCTCTGCCTCCGTTTTATTCTCGTCAATACAGGCAGAGCTCTTTATTACCCCTGTCAAGATGGGGGAATGGTCTGCGTGCAGCTCCAGGACACGCCTGGGTTACCAGCGGAGACGCAGAGTCAGTTACGAACTGCTCTGGAATACAAGCACGACCCCCAGCTCCTCCCCTTTCACCAAATGCCACTCAAATTGTATCTGAAAAGCCCCAGTTTTCTATGTCCATGTCATCTCTGTTGACACCTAACTGTGGCAATGTATCATTAGTGTTATGTCCGAACTCCACATGCTGATATCCTCCACAACTTGATTTTGGAGGCTGAGTAATCACATTTACAGATAAAGCAAAGAGAAAAAGAATTTTTGAAGTTCCACTTACATTCTTTGGACATCCCCACTTCAAAGCACTTCTGGAGCCGACAGTATTGGCATCGATTCCTGGTGACTTTATTAATAACACAATTCTTATCTCGGTGACAAGTGTAAATCATGTTCTTCTGAATACTTCTGCGGAAAAAGCCCTGCGGGCAAGTGAAAAGAGGAGAAAATTAAGCAAAACTACTGAGCTTCAGGAGAAATCAAAGTCAACCTTATCAATGCATTGACTGCTCGCTCTGAGTAATGAAGTGATGGCAGCAGAAAAGTTAACTTATTTAAGCCTTAAAATTCTTGTATCCTTGTGAAATATGATAGTCATATTCAGAGTCTCTCCCTTTGCTGCAAAGCAGAAAGTTTCTTTTAATCAAAACTGGACATGACTGTTATTATCTTGTTAAAAGAAAATGAATGCCTTCGGAAATACAATGCAGCGTTGACCTCCCTCCAGACAGGCTTCACTTCCTAAGTGGTTCCCATGCTGGCCAGAGTGATTTCAGGTGAGTCTACTGTCAAGACACCCAACAGAAGAACCATTCAGTTTGCAGAAGGAATTATATGCTTCATGAAAGAATCAGGTCTTTTCAAAGGTGTCCTCTCCAAATCCTTTTACATATTCAGCTCGTGTAACAATATTTAAAACATGACTTAATTTACAGAGTGTTTAAGAAAAATATTAGCCAAGGTTGGAAACAAGGCAGAAAAATGACTGCTTGGTCATTTAATGGTATATTAGAGTTGTGCTGTCCAATAAGGTATTGGACAATAAGCTATTAATAAGCTATTGTCCAATAAGCTATTAGTCACATGTGGTCATTTAAATCAAAATTGATGAAAATTAAATAAAATTAGTGTGATAATCTCCACGTCCATCCAAGTTGTGGCAAAGGCCACTATTTCACTCTTTTCAGCGGCTGAGCAGTATTCCATCGTATCCATGTACCACAACTTCTTTATCCATTCAGCTGTCAATGGACACTTAGGTTGCTGCCATGTCTTGGCTATTGTAAACAGTGCTACAATGAACACAGGAGTGCATGAATACTTTTGAACCATGGTTTTCTCCAGATATATGCCCAGGGGTGGGACTGCAGGGGCCTATGGTAGCTCTATTTTTAGTTTAAGGAGCCTCCATCTGTTCTCCATAGTAGCTGCACCAATTTACATCCCCACCAGCACTTTCCTCCATGCCCTCTCTGGCATTTATTGCTTGTAGACTTTTTGATGATTGCCATTATGGCTATTGTGAGGTGATGCCTCACTGTAGTTTTGATTTGAATTTCTCCAATAATTAGCAATGTTGAGTGTCTTTTCATGTGTCTCTTAGCCATCTGTATGTTTTCTTTGGAGAAATGACTACTTAGGTCTTTAACCTATTTTTGATTGGGTGGTTTATTTTTTTCATATTAAGCGGCACAAACTCTTTGTACATTTTGGAAACTAATTCCTTGTGGTTGCTTTGTTTGCAAATATTTTCTCCCATTTCAAACACTCAACAGCCACATGTGTGCAGTGCCTACCACACTGGACAGCACATGTACAGAATATTATTGTCATTGCAGAAAGTCTGCATATGCAGCACTGACTCATAAACTTACCCAGGTCGTCTAACGGTCTCAGGAAATGTAACTCATTGTGACTTACTGTTTATTACTGATTGGACCCTGACTCTGTAGAGACTGTATAAGACTGGTAACTTAAGAATCATATTGGTCTATTACAGGTGCAAAGATTCCTGCCCAGTTGAGCTATAACCAAAGATTACTGTTTTATTGCCTTGCAGGGCATTAATCAGTTGTGTCTAACTTTGCCATCTTATTCCAGCATTTTCTTCCCCCATCACTGTATCAGGTACACTGTCTGTCTGTGTACCTACCTACCTAGGTATTTTCTCAGATCCTTCTTTGAACCAATTTATCCTCCTCCTCTTTTCCTCAATGTTTTAAATAAATCCTCAATATGAGTTTACTGCATATGTGACTAAGTTACTGTTTACTAACTTTTGGATGTTATAATTTGACCAAAGAAGCAATTTATCTTGATTTTTGTAAAACTTGGATGAAACAAAACTTTAGGCTCCACGAGCACAGGGCCCCCACCTTCTCCTCTCTGCTTGCCCATCTCCCCACACAGCTCTGCAGAGAATGGAAAACTGAGCAATGCTTGTTAACACAAAGATGAATGAACAGTGACTGACAAGTAAACCTGCTGTCTTTTTCCTCTTCCAATCGCCCATCAAAAACCTCTCTGCTGCTAGGGGTAATAAAAGCAAGGAGTTTTACCTTATCAGTCATGATGCGACTTTTACCTACACCAGACACAATTCTCTTGAACGTAAGAAACACACCACCCAATATGTTGAACCGCAAACGAGACTCACCATTTGAGTTCACCTTTCCTGGCAGTCCATTAACACTCCAGGAGCCAGAACTAAAAACCTTCAAAGCCAAAGCACAGTAGCCAAGAAAGCTCATGTAACACACATCATTTAGGATATGTATGTGGGCACCCCAGGATTTTAATGTCTAAATAACATATTTTCACTGGCATGGTTCAACTGTAAATGCCTGGAAATCTTGTTTAAGGTTGCAACTCCTGTCACATCCCAGATATACACATTTTTCCAAGAAAACATAGTTTATTTTTGTACCTCTGGAGCTACAAATATGCTCAGAATTTAAAATAACAGGTTATAAATACCGCTCAGCTCTAAGAGAATCTGTGCACTGCGGTCATTTCAAACGCATCTTTTCCTGCAGAAAATATTAATGCATACAGGACACTTTTGGCTGCCAGATGTACAAACTCCACTTACAAACACTTCACTGCTCTACTGCCAAGAAACAGTGCCACTTGGAAGATCCAGTCTCTGCAGGTGTGAAGCCAGCGAGGTGTGGACAGAGGGCGTCTCCTCCGTTTATTAAAAACCAAATATTCAGTTCAGCACATTCGTGGTGAGGGAGCATGGAGGAGAGGAAACCAATCTCATGACACCGAGATGGAAGAAGAGAGGCTTAAGAACTTTATACGGCACTAATTATCTACGGAGTGAGGTTCAGTAACAGTGACAGCAGAAACGAAATAGGACTTCTTGGCTTTCCAAATCAGAGTTTAGGCTGGATTTCAGAAGGGGAATCTGAGTTTCAGGAAATTATTTCCACCACAACAGGATACTTGACTAAGACGGATGCGGTCAGGTACTTTTGCACACAGGTTGGGTGAACGGAAATGCCCTTGGAGGCCACAGAGGGGCCTGTCTTGTCCAAACCTCCCTCCCCTGCAGTAGATACCGTGCGCTGTTCGGTAAACCTCATTTCCACTGCGTGGAGGCTCTCGTGTGTGCATGTGTGTGGGTGGCACCATAGCCCCATCCCACCAACATTTTACCCACTTAATGTTTTTATCTAGGTTGAGTCTTCTTTTATTTCTAGCATTATTTAAAATGGAAACCTTTAACCTCTGGCTCGATTCAAAAGCTAGCAGTGTCATTAAAGAACGAGAGGGTACTCACACAGTAAACAGCGGTCAGGACTTCCCTGGTGGCAGTGTGGGTAAGATCCCGCCTGCCAATGCAGGGGACACGGGTTCGATCCCTGCTCTGGGAAGACCCCACGTGCTGCAGAGCAACTAAGCCCGTGTGCCACAGCTCCTGGGCCTGTGCCACGGGCCTGTGCCCCATAACAAGAGAAGCCACTGCAGTGAGAAGCCAGCACATAGCACTGAAGACTAGCTCCCTGCTTCGCACAACTAGAGAAAAGCCCACATCGCAACGAAGACCCAGCACAGCCAAAAATTAAACACATTAATGAAAAAAAAACAATGCTCAGAAGTGATTTCTCTCTTGCTGGATCAGGGTTGTGCTAAAGACGTGGAGCCCAGCCTCCTCACTTCGGGCTGAAAAGGGACAGGGCCAGATTGAGGAAGAAGAGATCAGCCCTGACTTGAGACTTCCCTTCGAGGGACAGAGAGATAATAAACACACTTCTCACTGTGCAACTCAATGAGGTTTAAAGCCAGGAATCTGTCCCACCTAAAACTGAGAGCCTCGTAATTTGGGAATCAAAAAACTGTAGCCTCTCCCACACAAAACAAAACAAAATCAAAAAAAACATAGCCCAGATTTGTCATATGTAAAATGGGCTTTAGAAGTATTGAGTTCAAATAGGAATAGACTCATAGACTTTTAAAATAAACTTACGGTTACCAAAGGGGAAGGGAGGGACAAGTTAGGAGTCTGGGATTAACATACACACACACATAGAGAAAACAGGTGATCAACAAGGACCTGCGGTAGAAAACGCTGCTCATCAGGCTGCAGTCACCAGTACGGGAAAAGAATCTGAAGAACAGTGGACACATGTGTTTGCATAACTTTATCACTTTGCTATACAGCAGAAACTAACACAACATTGTAAATCAACTAGATTTCAATATAAAATAAAAGCTAAATTTAAAAATTCTTGAAAAAGAAGTACCAAATTCAAGTGTGCTAGCTCTTGCAGCCGGTAGATGGGTAGAGACACACCTGGAGGAGAAGAGGCGGAAAAGCTGAGCAGGTCCAGGGGAAGGACTCAGTCCTCCTCCTCGGAGTCGCCGCAGGGGAGAGGGGAGGTGGGCAGGGCCCTGGAGGAGAAGAGGCGGAAAAGCTGAGCAGGTCCAGGGGAAGGACTCGGTCCTCCTCCTTGGAGTGGCTGCAGGGGAGAGGGGAGGCGGGCAGGGCCCTGGAGGAGAAGCTGAGGGGTGGTCTGGGGAGTCCCTGCCAGGGAGCTGGGTGCACCCATCCCGAGTGAGGGGCTGGTGGCTGATTCCCAGACTCTTCTCAGGTGTACATTTCTGAGATTCCAAGTGGGTCCTCACAGCAGGGAGGGGCATGTTGAGGCAGCTTGAAGGGGAGGACGAGGGGCCTTCGTGGGCACAGAAGACTGCAAGGAGGCGGCGGTGGCGTTTGGAGACGAAGGACGGACAGACCTGCCACCTGCAGGGGTAACAGCCATGGTTTCTTCAGACTCACAAACACAGAGAACGGCTCTGAGCTGGCCAAGGTGGAGGAGGGGTGGAGAAGGGATGACCCGAGAGTCTGGGATTAGCGGCTGCAAACGATTATATATAAGATGCATAAACAACAAGAGCCTCCAGGATAGCACAGGGAACTATATGGAATATGCTGTGATAAGCCATCATGGAAAAGAGTATGGAAAAGAAAGTATGTGTATAACTGAGTCACTTTGTTGTGCAGAAATTAATACAACACTGTACATCAAATATACCTCAATAAAATGAATGAAAAAAATGAAACCAGAAACAACTATGATTTCTTGGGACTGGCCTTGGGCTTAAAAGATATCAACCAGAGGGCCTTCCGATGGCTTCAGCTTTCTCTTGGAGTGGAGACCTCAGCTCACCTCTGTGGGGACCTTGGGCGGGTGTCTGTGGCCAGACTGAGGCTATAGTGCCAATCCCAGGAACTGGCTCACAGCCTCTGGTCACCAATTAGTCTGAGGACCTGGTTTTCTGCCACGAGGTCAAGAAGACAGACCTGCATCACAAACTGAGTCAAGTGTTTCCTAATCATGGATTTTTCAACCTTTCTAACTTCATGTTCTTCTACTCTTGCTATCAAAGAACTAGGGGTCAACCAAAAGAAAAATACTCATATGGTAGAGAAGGCCACATAGGCCTTAGAGCCATTTGTGAGCCATCTGCTTCACATCTTAGCAATAACCACAAAACACCCACATCCTACTCAAGATTTCACTTGTCTTCCCTTGAGGATACAAGGTGCCCTTGTTCTAACTGATCTACTATCTACAGGACATAAACAATCATAAATCAGAAGGAAAGATAACTGTCTCTTGCAAACCTAAACATTTTCCTATACCTAAATACTTCAGATTCCTAATTCCCTTGACGAGCTAGTCAGATGTCCCCAATCTAGACAGGACATGGGAAAAAGTGACTCATCTCACTCTCCTTTATGGTGGTGGTTTAGTTGCTAAGTCATGTCCAACCCTTGTGACCCCATGGACTGTAGCGCAACAGGCTCCTCTCTCCATTGGATTCTCCAGGCAAGAATACTGGAGTGGATTGCCATTTCCTCCTCTAGGGCATCTTCCTGACCCAGGAATCAAACCCAGGTCTCCTGCATTGCAGGCAGGTTCTTTACCAACTGAGCTACAAAGGAAGTGGTTAAGAATTAGGCTTTACATATAATTATATATAATGTCTTATTTCAAAAAACTACTAGAACCCTTCAATGAATTTGGTAATGTTGTAGGTTACAAAATTAACAGACAGAAATCTGTTGCATTTCTATACACCTACAACAAAAGATCAGAAAGAGAAATTCAAGAAACAATTCCATTTACAATTGCATTAAAAAGAATAAAATACCGAGGAACAAACCTACCTAAGGAAACAAAAGACCTGTACTCCAAAAACTGTAAGATGCTGATGAAAGAAATCAAAGAAGACAGATGCACATGGAAAGATATACCATGTGTGTGGATTGGAAGAATCAATATTGTTAAAGTGAGTATACTACCCAAGGCAGTCTATAGAGTCAATGCAATCCCTATTATATTACCAATGGCATTTTTTCACAGAATTAGAACCAAAAAATCTTAAAATTTATATGGAGACCCAAAAGACCCAAAGAGTCAAAGCAGTCTTGAGAAAGAATGGAGCTGGAGGAATCAAGCTCCCTGACTTCAGACTATACTACAAAGTTATAGTCATCAAAACTGTATGGTACTGGCACAAAAACAGAAATCAATGGAACAGGATAGAAAACTTAGAATTAAAACTATGCACCTATGATCAATTGACCTATGACAAAGGCAACAAGACTACACAATGTTGGAAAGACAGTCTCTTCAACAAATGGTGCTGGGAATACTGACAGTTACATGTAAAAAAAAGAAATGAGATCATTCTTTACCACCAAACACAAAAGTAAGCTCAAAATGAACTAAAGACCTAAATCTGAGACTGTACACTATAACTCCTAAAGGAAAACATAGGCAGAACACTCTGACATAAACTGCAGCAAATATCTTTTCCAATCCATCTCCCAGAACAATGGAAATAAAAACAAAAATAAACAAATGGTACCTATTTAAAGCTTCTGCACAGCAGAGGATACAATAAACAATAAACCGAGAAGACAACCCACAGGTTGGGAGAAAATATTTGCAAGCAATGTGACCAGCCAGGGATTAGTCTCCAAAATTTACAAACAGCTCGTGATGCTTAACAGCACAAAAACCAACAGTTCAATCAACAAGTGGGCAGAAGACCTAAATAGACATTTCCCCAAAGGAGACATACAAACGGCCAAGAGGCATATGAAAAGACGTTCAACATCACTAATTATAAGAGAAATTCTAATCAAAACTACAACGAGATATGACCTCATAGCAGTCAGAGTGGCTACTATAAGAAAATCTACAAACAGTAAATGCTGGAGAGGCTGCGGAGAGCAGGGAACCTCCCTACACTGTAGGTGGGAGTGTAAATTGGTGCAGCCACTATGGAGAACAGTATGGAAGTCCCTTAAAAAACTACAGATAGAGCTACCATATGTCCTTGCAATCCCACCTCTGGGCATACATCTGGAGAAAAATATGATCTGGAATGATACCTGCGCCCCAATGTTGATCGCAGCACTGTTTACGATACCCAAGACATGGAAGCAACCCAGATGTCCATCAACAGAGGAATTGATAAAGAAGATGAGGTACATGTATAAAATGGAGTATTACTCAGCCACTAAAAACAATGAAATAATGCCATCTGCAGCAACATGTGATAGACCTAGAGATGGTCATACAGAGCGCAGTAAGTCAGACAGAGAAGGAGAGAGATATTCTATGACATCCCTTCTACATGGAATCTAAAAATAAATGACACTATGAACTTGCTTACAAAACAGGAGGAGACTCACAGACTTAAAGAATGAACTTACGGCAGCCAGGGGAAGGGACAGTTAGGGAGTCCGAGATGGACATGCACACACTGCTGTATCTAAAACAGACCACCAGCAAGGCGCTACTGTATAGCACAGGGAACTCTGCTCAATGTTACGTGGCAGCCTGGATGGGAGGGGAGTTTGGGGGAGAATGAAGGCACGTATATGGATGGCTGAGTCCCTCCACTGTTCACCCAAAACTATCAAAGCATTGTTAATTGGCTAAGCCTCAAAACAGAAGTTGTTTTTTTTTAAAAGAATTAGACTTTACAATATTTTTGCAAAACACAATGGCCTGTACTTTGTATAATGAATGATTATTATATATAATGTCTTCCCTTACAGAAATGGTTCCCAGTGGGAGCAGGGCTGTGATTTTTGACCCGTAAGGGATGTTTCTGTTGTCATAATGAACGTGGCTGGCAACTACATTAGAGTAGTTACAGATAGAGATTAGAGATGGGGCCACACACCCTGTGATGCCCAGGACCCTTTCTTGACAATCCCCCTCCTGTAGACTGAATGCATCCCCTGGAAATTCTCTCACTGAAGTCTACCACTCAGTGTGATGGAACTGGGAGGTGGGGCATTTGGGAAGCACTTAGACCGTAAGGGTTTGTTGTTGTTGTTGTTAAGTCACTAAGTTGTGTCCAGCTTTGTGAACCCATGGACTGCGGCACACCAAGCTCCTCTGTCCTCTACTGTCTTCTGGAGTTTGCTCAGATTCATGTCAGTTCAGCTGGCGATGCTGTCTAACCATCTCACCCTCTGCTGCCCACTTCTTCTTTTGCCTTCAGGCTGAGCTCTAAAGAATTGATGCTTTCTAATACTGGTGTTGGAGAAGACTCCTGAGAGTCCCTTGGACAACAAGGAGATCAAGCCAGTCGCTACTAAAGGAAATCAACCCTGAATATTCACTGGAAGGCCATAAGAATAGAACCCCTTAAAAAGACACCAGAGAGCTAGCCTACCCTTTCCTCTCCCACGTGACGGTAAAGGGGAGAGACATTTGTCCAGGAAGTAGGACGTTGCAAAACTCTGAATCTGCCGAGTGCCTTGATCTTGGATTTCCCAGCCTCCAGAACTGTGAGAAATAAATGTTTGTTCCTTATAAAACAAAACAAAACAAACAAACAAAACTCTGGCTTGGTCACTTACCAACTGTGTGATATTGCACAAGTTACACCAAGGCCTCAGTTTCCTCCTCCGTAAAATGGGGGTACCGAAAGTACCTACTTCATAGGCCCCGATCAAGAAATTCACATGAAGTGTTAGTACAACGCCCAGCACATAGCAAGGCCCTGATGAATGGCAGCTTTTGTTTCTGGAAAAATCTCTTTTTCCAAAGCTTTCTTCTGGACAATTTCCAACACACATCTTGTGTTTAAAATAAAGATATCCAAATAGGATAGAACAGTGCTGTGACTCTCTGGGCAACACGGGCTACTGTGGGCAGGCAGCCTCATAACTCCAAAGACCCATTCATGATCCATTCACTCAGGGCCATTTAACGGGGGTATAGAGGCGGTGAGCTCTCCCGGGGAACACCAAGATGGAAAAGATGGATACGGACTGCCCTTCTCCAACCTACCAGGAGTGAGAAGTCACATGAACTAGGCAGTGTAGAAGCATTAGAAGAGCCCAGTACAGTGCCTGGCACAGAGCGGGCACACATAAATGGAGGGTTTGAAATTGATGCACACACTACCATGCATAAAATAGTAACTAGTAAGGACCTGTTGTTCAGCGCAGGCACTCTACTCAATACTCTGTGATGAACTATATGGGAAAAGAATCTTTAAAAGAGTGGATACATGTGTATGTCAAAGTGAATTACTTTGGTGGACACCTGAAGCTAACACAACATTGTAAATCAGCTATGCTCCAATGAAGTCAAAACACCATGGGTGAGCAGAGGTCAGAGGTGAGGAAGGACAGGGAAGGGCCAGTAGTCCAGACTGGCAGAGAGGTGAGTGATGGGGGTGTGTGTGCAGCCACGGTGGGGACAGTGAACTGATGGGCAGACGGGGTCGGGTCAGGAAGGTCACGCTAGGCACTTGCTGGGAAGGCGCTCCCTCTTCTGTGCAGGCGAGGACCAAGGTCAGGAGCATATTCTGCCAAGCTGGGCACCACTGATTGCATCCTGCATTAATTTAACACATACTGAAGCATATAAAGAAAGCTGAGCACCCAAGAATTGATGCTTTTGAACTGTGGTGTTGGAGAAGACTCTTGAGAGTCCCTTGGACTGCAAGGAGATCCAACCAGTCCATCCTAAAGGAAATCAGTCCTGAACGTTCATTGGAAGGACTGATGCTGAAGTTGAAACTCCAATACTTTGGCTACCTGATGAGAACTGACTCACTGGAAAAGAGCTGATGCTGGGAAAGATTGAAGGCGGGAGGAGAGGGGATGGCAGAGGATGAGATGGTTGGATGGCATCACCAACTCAATGGACATGGGCTTGAGTAAACTCCAGGAGCTGGTGATGGACAGGGAAGCCTGTCATGCTGCGGTCCATGGGGTCACAAAGAGTCGGACATGACTGAGTGACTGAACTGAATCGAAGTGAAGACAGTTGAGCCCTGGGTATCAAGGGGCCAGGGGGTGGGAGGGAGTAGGGATGGGGGAAAGGGGTTAGTATTTGGTGGGGGCAGACTTTCAACCTGGGACGGTGAAAAATTCAGGAGATGAATGATGGTGAGAATTATACAACAGTGTGAATGTACTTAGTGCAGCTGAACTGTACAATTAAATATGTTTAAAATAGTATGTTTTATATTACATGACTTTTACCACAATAAAAAAAATCATTATAAAAAAATACAAATACCTAAAGCCCTTAGGTTTGAGCAGGAATGTAGGCCAAGAATCTCTGATTTCCAAAATGACAGCACAATCGGCTGACTCCTGCTTAATCCTCAAGATGATTTTGAGAATTTACAATGCGGTGTTTTGGATGGAAGCAGCTTTTTCCATTTTAGAGCCCCTTTCGTCAGGTTTAACAAGTGTAGAAAATGTCATGATCTCTGGAAGAAAGGCACTAAGTGAAAGCTTTTCTCTTTTTTCAAAAAAAGGCAACTTGGCCCTGAATTCATCATAAAAAAACAATGGGTCAGGAGAAATTCACCCAAAAGATAGCGTGGGCATCACATGTGTTTGCACTGGGCTTCAACAGGGTTGATTTCTATCCCAAGCAAAGTTCAAAAGGGTGCTTTCTCCTTCCAGAGTGAGAGATGAGAGAGAAGTGAGGAGTGTTAGTCATCATTCCTCGCTCATTAAAAGGAATGGTCTGCGATCCCAGCTCGATCCAAGCAGCTTGATCCAAGCCACTAAGCAGGTGGCTGCCCCAGGCGGGCATCCCCCGGGCCAGCGAGCATGGCACAGAGACTCAGGCCGGCCAAGCACAGACCTGCAATTCCCATCTCCAGCCAGAAGCAGATGTGAGGGTGGAATACTCCCATCGCAGCTACTTTGGGAAACGTGGCTTTCAGACCAGGAAACACGTTGCCTTAAACAAACAAAAAACACCCTCCGGACTGAGGAGAAATCTATGCGTGACAACGTCTGAGGAGTTATTAATAGCCAGATTTGGGGGGAGAAAGAGAAAAGTGAAGACCTTTTCACCCTACTGAAAGACAATGGTGAGAGGGAGGGAGAAAGTAGAAAAACAGCCCGCTGTTCTGATGACAAACAGTGCGCTTCCTCCCCCGTGGGGAGGCTGGGCATGCATGGGCCGAGCATGCGGGCCGGCCAGGCGGGGGCCGCTCTGAGCCACCAAAGGAAAACGCCATGGGAGCCACACTCTGGATAAGAACGTCACGTCATCCCAAGGGGGACAGGAGTAGAGCCATTCATTTTTTGTTTAAAGAAAAAGCCCCTCCCAGGGCAAGGCGCCACTATTGCAAATTCAGCAAAGGTGAACAGGTGACCACGTGGAGGTGGACAGCCTACCTCCTAGGAGGCCCCAAACTCCATGGCGCCACTCGCCTGCTCCTGGGAAAGTGGCCTCTGAGTCCTTCCCCCTGACCATGCATTTCAGCCCCAATACTCTCCTGCCAACTCCCTTGGACGGGAAGTCTCCTGAGCTCACTGACTCTAGTCCAGGTGAGAAAGACAAGCCTTTATTTTGGGGCTGATGGGCAGACAGGGTCAGGTTGGGAAGGCAGACAGGTAGCCCAAACGGTAAGGAATCTGCCTACAGTGCAGGAGATCTGGGTTTGATCCCTTAGTCAGGAAGAGCCCCTGGAGCAGGGCGTGGCAACCCACTCCAGATTCTTGCCTGGAAAATCCCATGGACAGAGGAGCCTGGCGGGCCACAGTCCAGGGGGTTGCAGAGTCAGACACGCCTGAGCGACTAACACCTGCTTTATTTTGGGAGATGCCTAGAAAGATGGAGGCAAAGACTACAGATTTAGCAAAGACCTCATCTCTGTGGGAGCCAGTCTTTCCAGAAGAGGGTGATTATGGTCTTTTCCTGGACTTCATCAGGCGAGCCCCTGAGAGCTCAACTCCTGTTAGACCCAGAGGCCAACGCTCTCAATCCGTCTAATCCCTTGTTAATTAGAACTCCCCAGGAATACCAAGTTTGCAAAGGTGGTACCTGAACTCACAACACCTGAGATTAAGGTTTAAACTTCTAGAGTCTTCCATGTCCCAGGAAGGGCATTGGAGCCAGTGCATCAATCCGCAATGTTCTTTTAGAGGAACATGATCTGGGGAAGAAATGCCACCAGGTAAAATGAACCAGGACTAACAAGTAAGAAGAGTTTAACTGACTGGACAAAAAGTCTTTCAATTTAGGTGAAAAATAAAAAATCGCTTTTTATATTTCCAAAGCATGACCTCCCTTGGATAAGAGTTTTTGAAAGTGCTCAGTATCATATAGTCTGGTTGATTACTGTAAACCCATGCTATGGGTAGGCAATCTATCAGGTTTGGGGACCAACAATCACAAACAAGATTTGAGGAGGAGAGTTTCACAAGATAAGTGAACACTACTGGTTAAACCGGCCAAGTGCAGGGGTCTGCCCTGGGCGGGCCAGCTTCCCACACGTGCAGCCTGGGCGGCCATACAGAGCCTGGCCCTGGAAGGGTCTCGAGCTGGGTTTACTGCTCTGCTGGCTCTGTCTTGAACTTCTGGGTCATTTTTGAACGGGAGGTGAGCATTTTCATTTTGTCTGGGTCCTGCAAACTAAACAGCCAGTCCTGGCTCTAGAATATCATCTCCAGCAAAGGTCTCCAACTTTCTTCCTCCGTGAGGACCTGAAAATCTTCTTATCCTCTGGATGACCTCAAGGCTAGCTGGAAGACTGCAGATCAGACAGAATTAAGCAAGTCCACCACCAGGATGCTTTAGATCTCCTCAGGATGCTGCTGGGCAATTCAATGGCTCCAGAAAGAGCCAGAAGGGAAACCCATTTGGAAGGTATTTGATGTTCTACTTTGGGCTTTATTTCCCACTTGGATAAGGGACTTTGGGAGGGAGCTGGGAGTAGAAAGAAGACCGAGAACTTTTTCAGAACTGGATAAAATTTCCTTCTAGACAGCACATATGTTTAGGTGCAGTCTCAGGATTATTCTAGAAGCTCACTCACATGCCTCCTGGATGTGCCAACTCGTCCTTGGGAGCCACCAAGAGAAAGAATAAAGCAGAAAGAAGCTGAAGAACATGAAGCCCAACAGTTACTCTGTTATCCAAAGGATTTCTGTACAGCAGGTTAAGTATTACAAAGACAGTATCTCGAGGACCACTTCCCCACTTCACAAGAATTTGAGTTGAGACAGAGTAGAAAGAAAAACTGTAAGAGAATTAAAAAAAAAAAAAATTCCTCCAAAATGGATGATTTCACCGGGCTCCACACAGCTTTCTTTAAATCTGGTCTTGAGAATTTACTTTAAACCAACCAAAGACATCTGTTTTCTAGATTACTTGGGTCAGTTATTTTGTGCCCTTCCACCATGAAACCCATAGTTACCGATTTATCATCAGGATTACTCAAAATATAACAGGGCAAGAAGCCAGTGCATTTTAAGTTTTTAAAATCTCAATTCTTTCACTGAGAAAAATTGCACCAAAATAGGTCCTCGGCCACAGCCCAGGAGTTAGCAGAACCCAGCTGCTTTGCACATTAATTACTAAATCTCCTCTGGACCCAAGTTCAAGATCTTCATCTGCCCCAAAGATGGGGGAAAGGTAAGCAGAAGGAGACACAGTCAAAATGTGCTTGAAAATACATAAATTCTTTGCAGAGGAGGATGAATTTCTAAATCTCTTTTAGAAATCTGGTATGCAACAAGTCACGATCGGCAAAGCCAGGACTTTCTCTGTCATGACACGCAGGCTGGTGACAAGGTACAGCTCCACGTATCACAACCTTCCAAGGCCTCTTACAGACACGGTAACTAGGATGTGCTGGTTATTGTTCCGTGTTGCAAAGAGGGACCTAAATTAGAAAAGAAAAGAAAAAAAAAACCTTTGACCAAAATTTCTTGTACTTTTTCTAAGTTAATTTAATTTTCGGGGCCAGTCAGGGATCCTCTTGCTGGAAATTTTTCCACGCTTATTATTGTGTGTGTGGTTATGTCCTGAATCCGATGTGAAAAGGAAGAAGTCACAGAGGATGTGTGAGCAGGAAGGGAAGCGGGTCAGGCCTTCCCATTTAAGTCAGCAAGAGTCTGACAGCCGTAAAATAACGAGCATTTATTGGGTGTAACCTTCGGCTTCTCCGCACCACAGACACAGCCCTGTCGCTGCAACGGTCTTGCCAACAGGTTGTTGAGAAAACACGGCTTGAGCTCCAGCTCTCAAAGTGGATTCTGTCCTGCTGTGGAACAGCCACGGTGACTGCAGGCTGAGGCCTGCTACAGCGCCGTACCCCACATCCACGCCCTCCAAATGTCCAGGTCATCAGTGAAATGGTCTAGACCCCTGCCTGTCCCCCAAAGCTGCCCGAGTCCTTTGTCCGGGCCCCCACCCCGAGTGCATGCTTCCTCTCCTCTGAGCCTTCTCGGTGCTGTCCCCTCCGACTCAAGATTCCTTCCCCGCCTTGCCCTTTAGTTCAGGACACAGCCACCCGAGGGTCAGGCACCGGGGGATCCCCTACGGCCCCGGCAGCAAGCCCTACTGTGATCTTCACCCCACAACACTGCAGTGACGGGTCTTCACGGCGTTCTTCCTCAAGTCAGCAAGCCTTTCACGCGGTATCTTAATCATCTCTGTGATGCAGCGTGTGCGGCTGCTGTATTTAAAAGGTAACGTAGTGCACCCAGCGCTCATAGCAGACGTAAACAACGCGAATGTCCGCCGACAGAGGAATGGGTAAGGAAGACGTGGTACATACACGCAGTGGAAGATCACTCAGCCATAAAAAAGAATGAAATAACACCATCCACAGCCACGTGGATGGACCTGGAGATTATGATACTAACTGAAGAGTCAGACAGAGAGAGACAAATATCATATGATGTCATGTATATATGGAATCTAAAATAGGACACAAATGAAGCCGTCTGGGAAACAGAATCAGGGCCACAGAGAACAGACTGGTGGTTGCCAAGCGGGAGGGGGGTAGGAGGGGTGGAGTGAGCTTGGCATTAGCCGATGTCAGCTGTTATATACAGAATGGACACTCAGCAAGTCCCACGGTATAGCACTGTATCCAGTACCCTGAGATAGACCACATGGAAAAGAATATTAAAAAGAATGAGTGCATGTGTATAACTGAATCACCCCGCTATACGACAGAAATCAGCACAACACTGCAAATCAACTATACTTCACTAGACAGATAACATGGTGGCAAGTTATTTTGCTTTTTAAATATCATATGGAGATTCCATGTTGAAGGAGATGGAAGAAAAGAAAGATCAGCATGGAAAACTTAAATTCAATAAATATAACCGCCAACCAAAATTTTCAAGATTAAGGAAAAAGAGAAAGGAAGTTATATTTTCAATGTTATTGCTGTTAGCTGCTCAGTGGTGTTCAAAACTCTTTGTGACCCCATGGACTGTAGCCCACCAGGCTCCTCCGTCCATGGGATTCTCCAGGCAAGAATACCGGAATGGACTGCCGTTTCCTTTTGCAGGGGATCTTCCCGATTCAGGGATCAAACCCCGGTCTCTTGCATCACAGTGAAACTAATATTAGAAATTCAGACAGCAATACCAACTTCGTGATTTATCCCAAACTCCTCTCTTCCTTATTCCAAATTAGTAAGAAATAGGCTCAAATTTCACCCTAGCTCCTCTTTCTTGATCTTTAAAATTAAAGTTGCAATATTATGTCAGCACCGTGCCAAGATCTGAGACTGAACAGGTCCCCAGTGCAAAAGGTAAAGTTCTTTAAACAGCATGACCTTGTCTGCAATTAGCGCATTACAGCTCCCGCCCAAGCACCTCGAGTTATAAAGACGCGCTTCTGGAGCTGTGGCTCTCGGAGACCTTAACTCCTGTGCTTTCCGTTCCTGTTTTATAAGAGAAAATTTGGCAGAACTCACACAGGGCATGTTTTAAGTGTTACATTTCTCTGCTGCTCCATTTCATCCCTGCTTTCTGATGATAAAAGGCGGAGCAGCCTTTCGACTACACGGGAGGGGGAGAACTGGTCCCATCATAAAGGAGGTACCTGCCAGTTCTCAACTGCTCTCCAGTTTTCAATTAAAGGCGGCTAATGAATGTAGGGAGACACATTTTATTTTTCCTAACAGAGCCCTTATTTTTAAACACGTAGCTTCATTTTCCAAAACTGCTGGCTTTAGACAGAAGAAACACACGTCCTGAATGAAAAACTGTTATGTTCTCCTGTTTCCTGTATCAAAGGGACATTTTTCTCCTCCGTGGCTACGCCCCACTGCAGCCGGGATGGGCGTGTGGCGTGGTCCCTGCAGTCGGAGCCCGTGTTCCCCGCTAGCAGGGCACCCCCAGGACTCCGGGGCGCCTCACTCACATCTGCTCTTGTCAGATGCTCATTCCATGGAACTTCGTTTACCCTTCCAGGCTTTTTTTTTTCTTCCCAGAAGGACAAAGTAGATAACTTGGAAGGGTGTGTTTATTTGGAACTCATCTAAAAGAACTTTCCTCTCTCTTAAAGCATCTGCCTGGACACAGAATTTGGGGAATTATTTTCCTTAGATCAAACAGGACTAAACACTTCCTTGGCCACGGCTGACCTTCTTCTTTGGAACACACATGCTTTCAGGATTGGTATTTTTATCCAGAGTTTTCTCAAATGAATAATTAGGAGATGTCCACAGGCAGGTGTAGGAAAAAGAAGAGCTTGGGCCCCTTCACTGGTTCAACCAACCTGGGACCACCACTGAGCGACTTTCCAGTAACATTCAAGCAGTTCTGTCTCTCGGGGACCACCCTCCGGACTTGGGGGATCTGGACTGGGGCGGGGGGGGTGGGGTGGGCAACAGGGGTCAGAGCTGTGGGAGAAATCCTCCAGGGCTGGAAAAGCTGCTGTGAGCCACGTCACTCTGGTCGACTGAGATTTAACGTGTCAGTGGGGGCAAGGAGACAAGATGGCATGGAGTAATCCCTATTTGTTTTAACGTCACCTTAAGCTTGCTGGGTACACCCAAAGCCAGCCACGAGAGACGCATCAGGACTGAGCCTCGCAGCTCGGTGGGCCCGAGAACAGGTCTTGTGAAAACACCAGGCAGTGAGCCAGAAGAGGTGGTTCTGAATCCATCTGCAATTTCAGGTTTCCAAGCGGCTTTTACGAGGTTGCTTACCCAAGGCATTTCGGAGCGTCATCTCTTTGAATTTTTAATGTTCACCTGTGCGATGCTCCACCAACACCCCGACCCCAATCATGGCCCTCATCTTGTTATCCTAATGAGCTGGGGAGGGGCAGGGAGATAGGGTGTCCTGCCGCCCTTCCGCATTCGGTGTCCTCATTTACAGATTGAGGAAGAAAGTGCCGACCATGAATTATTTAAAATCTATTGTATCAGTGTGTGTTCTGTAAGCATTCGCTACCAGCAGAGCCACCCGATTATTTTTCGCTTTTAATTGTGCTGATACCTTATCTGCCTGGTTGAAAGTGGAGAGTGGTACGTGACACCACCTCGCACGGTGAAGACGAGAGAGACCACGAGGTCTAGCTTTGAAAGCCACACTGACCCACTTGGTGAAGGAACCTTCAGCACGCTGCAGGGGTGAGCCATCAGAATCATTGTCCCCTCTGTTGTTCTGTAGTTGCTAAATCATGTCTGACTCTGCGACCCCGTGGATGTCAGCCCACCAGGCTCCTCTGTCCATGGGATTCTCCAGGTAGGAACACTGGGGTGGGATTCCATTCCCTTCTCCAGGGGATCTTCCCCACCCAGGACCAAAGCCCACCTCTTCTGTTATTGGTTAGGCAGATTCTTTACCATGGAGCCACAGAGGAGGCCCCACTTTCATCAGTAATGTGTGTCTATTACTGTATCAAACAACACATGAGGGCAGGACAGAGCCTGGTTCCTTAAAAAAAAAAGCTCTCAGCTGAGGAATCCAGTGAGGTACCAACCGCACAAAGGCAGCTGTCCCAGGTAGGCAAGGAGGGGACCACCAGCACCCCCCACTCTGCCACCAACTCTCAGGTGTGTCTTAAGAGGAGACGCATCGGAAGACATCATGGCTGGGTATGCTTGCAGACTTTGTCCTAATCCGAAAAAAATATTTAGAGCAACGAAAATATATTTAGATGATAAACTTATAGACCTGTGACTGGAACCTGACTGAAATAAGACTATTCATGAGACCCAAGGATTTATCACTCAGAAATCCAAAATTAGGGACTTCCCTGGTGGTACAGTGGCTAAGACTCTGGGGTGAGGACTCGATCCCTGGTCGGGGAACTAAGATCCCACGTAGCACAGCCAGGGGAAAAAAAAAAAGAAATTCAAAATGAGTCGTAATCCCTCTCCTCAAATGCTCACAGGTACTGGGAATGTTGGTATGTGGTCCAGAAGTGTCTCACTGTTATCTAAATGTAAAACGTCCCCTCCAGACACAGCAACTCAGGAATTCATTTGGGCGAATCCACAGGTGACTACAGAGTGGTTCTGATGTAGTTTATGAAGCCTAAGACTTGTCATGACTGTTTAGCTCTTGTATCCTCAGCCTGACCTGGCTTTTTGGACATCTCTGTTCATCTGGAGGGTGGAGGGTCGCGTGGGGGAACGACTCGTTTGTCAGATGAGACGGGCTGGGGCTTGGGACCCTTGGCTGCAGTGAATGCACCTGGACACACCTCTCCTCCACCCACAGAATACAAAGAAAGCATCAGGGCCTAAAAATAATGGCAGGCATGTGCAATCGGGGCAAAGTCTGGATAACAGGATACAAAAAGACCAAAAACCCAAATGCCACTTGTGAAGACCTGGGAGCACAAGAAGGGTACCATGCATGCCCCTGGCACCTAATCCCACCACAGGGGTGAGCAGACCACCTAAGCCACCCCTCCAGCCTGACCCCACGCCACACCCCGACCCTCACCATATAAGGAGCCAGCCCACCCCTCCTCCCGGAGCCAGTGGGCAAGGGCACCTGCTACGTGTTCTCACTGCCCACTTCTGCAACACAGGCCCCAGTAAAGCTCAGCCTGAGTTTCTCCTCCGGCCTTGAGTCAACTTCTACTAATCAAGGAGGACAAGAACCCTGGGCCATCGCAAAACAACTCTGCCAGAGTGGAGGGTCGGCTGAGAGGGGAGGAAGGCCGTGGGGGGTCTTGGATCCGCCCCACAGGGATGCTGGGGGCCCCGGGAAACCGCCGAGCGGCTCTTGCGGTTCTGGTGCACACGTCTGCAATCACCTTGCCCTGCCCTCCGGCTCTGATGTCTGAGATTTCTGGGAGTCTGAAGGAGAAAACACGGGTTCCCCCCAAGTCTCCAGCCTGAGCTCAGGTCTCTGCCTTTTGTGGGATGGGTCTGGTTTGCTCAGGAGAGAGCTCAAGTTTCCCGGACATGGGTCCTTCCCCTCCCTGAGTCAAAACCCAGCCAACAGACAACTCCCAGCAAAACAGCCAAGTCCAGAGCAGGATGCAGAGATGAGCTGTGTCACACGGGGCACCTGTGAGTTTCCTCTGCACGCTGTCAAAGGGCATCTGTGGCAACGACTCGGGTGAGAGCCCTAAGTCAGCCCCCCACACGATCCGTACCCTCCCAGCCCTGGCTGGGCATGAGCTCCGGAATGAACTCTTGCCCTTCCCAGCAGCTTCCCAGTCTTCACCTCGAGTCAGCGCGTGCGAGGGGAGCGGCGGGCAGGAATGTTCTGCCTCCACCCCGAAAGGGAACCGGCAGAGGGAGAGGCTCCTGCCTTCCTTTCCATCTGGTTTCTCCAATAAAAGGGAAAAAAAATAAATGGAAATGAAAAGTAGACAATTAAAAAAAATTACACTTAACTTCCTCTTGCTAATGTCTGTAAGATGATTTTGTTTTTTTTTTTTTTTGGCCTGGCAGGAGATTCCAGATGGGCCGTATAATGACTATAATTTAATACAAAAAACCGGAGTTCAAAGCAACACATTTTTCCAAGTCAGAAGGTAGTGGGTTGTCTCACACTGTGTAATGCAAGGCACCGGGACAAGTCATGGCATTTTTGTTCTTATTGCACATTGGCCTTTAAACCTAATCTCAGGGCGGCCAGACCCGAAGCCATCAAACCAGAAGCCGTCGCTCTCCGAGATGGGCCAGCACTGGTGCGTGCTTGCCGGAAGGGCCAGAGACCACTCACCACGAAATGTGTTTTCCTCGGGGCTTTCAGGATTTATACCACCAATTAAGGCCATAATGAGTGCCCCAAGTTGACCTCCTAGGAGCAAGAATTAATTAAGCACAGTATTTCTTAGTAAAGAATGACATTTCTCCCAACAAGGAATAGAAGGGAGCCATATTTTCTGATATTACCACATGTCCACATACCATCCTTCACAAAAACAGAACAATCTCGGAACATGGCTGAGTTTATGCTTTTAATGTGGTAATAAAAGAAAACAATCTTTACTTTTATCCTTAGTTGCGGGGGTGGCAAAGAGAATGTTTTGAGCATAGTGCATGTATGTGAAGCATAAAATTATTTACATTAGTAGTATAAGGTCACTTCTTTTAATTACCAACATCAAGACAAAAGAAGGAAGCCAGGGCTCATATTTCGAATCTCCTTTCCAGCTTTCAAACATGAAGCGTTGTGTGCTGAAACTATTTACTCCCTGAAGTTCTTACGCTTCCATAAATTCTGTAATCGAGTTTGTTTTGTTTTTAAAAAAGGTTAAGGATTTATTTTGGAAACTAACTCTTAGATGGTCTAATCTACGGGTTGGCAGACTCCTTCCACGAAGGGCCAGATGTAAACCTTTTAGGCTGCGAACCACAGTGTCTGCTGTAAAGCCTCAAGCCTGCCGCGGCTGAGTGGAAGCCATGCAGACAATTCATAAATGAGGGCACATGGCTGTGTTCCGAGAAAACTTACCACACACACCGCATCTGAATTTCCTACCATTTTCATGTGTCATGAAATATTCTTTTATAACTTTTTTTTTTCCAAGCTTTTCAAATGCAAAAACTATTCTTAGCTCTGGGCTGTACAAAAACAGGCAGCCAACCAGATTTAGCCTGTGGGCTGTAGCTTGACAACCTCTGGTCTGAAACGAACGTCTATTTTAAGTCATCAATGAGGCTGGAGAAAACATGATCTCTGTCTCTCTCACACACAGACACACATGAATACAGAGTCGCACAGAAATGCACCTATCAACATCAGGGTTTCTGAAACCACTGACGTGGTGCAGGGAAAATGTGGTTTCAAGCGTGTGTCTTTAGTGCCATGAACTAGACACCAGAAAAAAAATCTCAGCCTTGAAGAAACATTACGAAGGTGGTAGGAAAAAAAGAGACCTCCTCCTCCCACCCTTTCTCATGAAGAAGATCACCACTCTCAACTACGAACCATGCCCTCTACTCCGGTAAGGAGTGAAATGCAGGCCACATGAATCTGGAAATCCCTGAAGCCTACTTGCCAATTAATGTATTTAAAGAGCAAGGTTGTTATTTTATTATTTTTTTAAATTTAGCCCATCCATCACTAACAGAACATTTTGGTTGAAAATATTAGGATTTCCAAATAACTTCATGGCTCTGTAAATTGCCAACATACCATCTGCAATTGAATTAACATTTCTAACCAAACTGAAATAATAAATAAAGCAAATTATGCTGCAAATATTCGTGAGTGCCCAATACACACTCGAGAACGATAATTAGCATTTTATAATCATGCTTCATTTTCTTTATCCAACTCCCTGTCATATTAATGATAAAATATTTTAAACTGTGCTCTCTCAGCAAATGGCAGCACAATCTCTAGATTAGCCATTAACTAACGTGGAGAATGAAAACAGTTTGTGCTGCTGACATGATGCATCCAGAGAACTTTTACTCGTAATCAGTCTCTCTGGCTCTTATCTCTGGGATTTGCTGTGTCTTTTTCTCCCTGTTGCTACCAAAACAAGCCTCAGAAAGGCAACGCTTCCTCTGCACCATCCAAACCTCGGTGAGAGCGGAAGGCACGCTCTTTTGCTAGGAGGAAAGAAAGAAAACAGGATTTAAAAATTTATTATGCTCCTCTGATCTAGACCACTGCAAGGGGTCCAGAGGTCAAGAAGCTCTAAGTCATTCAAATGGGATAACTCTGGTCCTCACATCGTTGTTTCCGAAGCTCGCTCTCTTTTCAGGATCTGACATCCTCAACTGTGGTATGGGCAATTTTTTCCCTAGCTCCTGATAAAAATGAACTTCTTTAAATAAACCAGTAAAGAGAAACTATATACGCATATTTTTTTTCCCCAACTAGACTTTCCACCAATTAGTAAAATTTCCCCAAAGTTTCTCATTTTCTTCCTCCAAAATCACTTCTTTAAAATAACTGCATCCAGATGCTTTCCTGACTCTCTGCTGCCCTGAGCCCCTCCGTCCCTGCACCAGGCACTGCGGGGTTTTCTCGAGGGCTTGCCGGCTCTGCGTGCGGCTCCCATGCCTCTCCGGTCCACTGATGTGCCGTCCACTGCCGGCCACTGGCCGTACGTGGCTGCTGAGTCCTTGAAATGGGGCTGGTCCAAACTGGGGTTGTTTTACGTGTGACCATAACCTCATGTTTGGAGGACTTCAGTATGAAAAATAATGTAAAGTCTCTCAACGGTTCTAGTGAAATATTTTGGATCCAGAATAAGACAGCTAACTTCACTAGATGCATTTTACTTTCTGAACACGAGGTTACCAGGGCACCTCACGTAGCACATCTAACTCAAGCAGCGGCCAGCACTGTCTTCTGATCGAACGGCGCTGGTGCAATCAGTCTTGAATAGAACGGTGCCTGGAATCTTTAACTGAATACACGCTCTGCTAAGACCAAAATGATGATTATTAAAATACCTTATTAAAAGCTTGTGATCTAAGAAATCCTGTACGAGGCCCAGCAGGCAACTCCAGACATTTCAAAGAGCCGTAAAACCTGGTCTCTGCCATGCAGAATCAAATCTGTACTGCATGCCATAAAGGGCTGATGAGCCACGTGTCACATGGAGATCTGGGGCAGGTGGAAATCATTCTGTGGGTTGTAGGGCTGTGTCCTCACTGGCCCACTTCCCCTACAGGGAAGACAAGGGCTGAGGACCCTTAGTGGAGAGTCAGTCTAGTGGCTGTGGGCTTGGGTCCTACTGGAGACAGGCCTGGGTTCAAGAGTCATCTCCTGCCTATTAACTGTGTGGTTGATTTTGGACAAGTAATAACCTCCGTGTGCCACGCTTTCTCACCTCACCATGGGGACAGTAACATTTCCCACCTTATGGGGTTGTTATGAAAAGGAATGAGCTAAGTTATGTTGAAAGTGAAAGTGTTAGTCCTCCGTCTCCGTCGTGCCCCTCTCTTTGTGACCCCCGCGGGCTGTAGCCCACCAGGCTCCTCTGTCCCTGGGGATTCTCCAGGCGAGACTACTGGAGTGAGCTGCCATTCCCTTCTCCAGGGGATCTTCCCGACCCAGGGGTCGAACTCGGGTCTCCTGCCTTTCAGGCAGATACTTTACCAACCTGAGCCAGAACACGGTCACTACGTGGGAAGCTTAAAAACACGTGCTAAGAGCTTACGAACATTAGGTGCTACTAGTACTATCGCACAGCACAACTGTAAGTGGCAAGAGCTGCAGGTGAAGATGAAAGGAAAAGACAGGGGAGGAAAGAACGCGAGCTGCACGTCGGCAGAGAGGGGTGAAAAGCAGCCTGAGCAGGACCTCAGGGACGGCAACACAAGGCTGAGGGCAGCAGCGCCCAGCCAGGCCTGCTCCCGGCAGCCAGGCCTCAGCAGGGACCACCGCTCACAGGCTGCCTCCGCCTAACCCCGGGACCCATCCGCTCCTTCTCACAGCTGATGGATTCCCACTTCCAGTTATAAAAGAAGAGCACATGCTGTCGCTTGCGGGACTAGGTGTTTTCCTTTTTTCCTGCTGTAAAGTTTTTCACGAGACTTTTAATTGCGGAGAAGACATTTAAAAAAAAACTGAATTCTTTCATTCTCCTCTACCCTATCTTCTAAGCATCTAAAGCAGAAATTGCAAATGACTAATCTGTACGCTGAACTGAGCCAACAGATATGTTTATTTTGGCTCAGCAGTGGCCAGCATAGTCGCTTAAAAACGTTTAAATGCGTTGGCAACATTTAAAAAGTGGGAGATTTCAATCACAAAAGAGATTGATTTGATGTTTCTGCCCAATATTTTCTTGCCTAATCCTCGTCTGATTTGAGCACTTTTTTCTAGTAGCAAAATGTCAGGAGAACCAAAAAAGACCCTGAAAAAGCCACAAACCTCAAGGAATAGAGAGGTTCACTTGAAATACTAGAAAACTTGACAATGTTAGTTCCACAGGGCAGTGACTCTCAAATGTGGTCCCAGCCCCTTGCAGGATTCAGGAGTGTGTTGGAAATGCAGAGTCTCAGGGCCACCAAGACCTCTTGAACCTGGGACTTTGGGGGCAGGACCCTGCAATCTACGGCTTAACAAGCCGTCCTAGTGACTTGGATCCACACTAAAGCTTGAACACCACTGACAGAGGCTATCGAGCATTGGGAACGTAACTATATCTTGGTCACACTCCCATCACTCTCTACTGCCCTAGATCAGCCCACATGGCTCTCTGCTACGCATCCAGATTCTCAGCTCCAGTAGTAGAACTAATTCCAGTAAGAAAAATTATACACGACTTCTTAATGGGGTTCATTTTTGCAGAAAATGATCTGGCATCCTTTTACCCTAAAAACTCAAACAGACTGGACTACATATAGTGACTTTTACCTTTAGAATTATGTGCAACACAACCAAAGTGCCTCCCTGCCTTTCAAGGAATAGTGAATCAGAAAATATTAAAGATGAAAGTTAATGACCTCAATTCCCATCTGAATCTAACCCAGCTCCTGGCACAGCTGGAGAACGAGAGGAAAAGAGAAAATAAAGCAAGCTGGGGTCTCCCCTGCAACTGGGAGCAGTGGTAGCTTCTTTCTTCATCAAGCCATGGTGAGGGTGGACTGAGTTGAAATATGTGTCCAGCACAGGGCACGTGCTAGATAAGTGCTTTCCTCCCTAAAGAAACACTGGGGAGACGCGACAGTGTATGTTTCTCAAATAACCCTACCATTCAGCTGTTATTATCCTTTTCTATGAAAGATGAAACTGGGTTTCCGTGGCTTGCCCCAGAGAGTGAGACTTCTGGGGCCAGAGGAAGGCACCAGCTCAGGTTGAGGGGATGGAGGAACCACAGGCCTGCCGCATCCATCTCACCAAGACTGAGCTTGCTGGGGAGGGGACAGATCGCTCTTTTCCAAAGAAGACAACCAGCCTTTCGTGCTTTGGGAATACGGTCAGTATGTGGGTCATTAAAGATCTTTCCCAGCTCCCAGGTCACTGCACAGCATGTAATGTGTGAAGGGGGATAGAAGAGGAAGCCAGGTCAGCCTGTGTCACTTCCATGTGGCTTATTTATAATGTCCGGTGGTGGAGGGCTAGAAACATACAGTGCAATTAACATGGCCTATGCATTCTGCAGCTGGGGATCATCCCGCCTCCTTTATAGAGATGGCTCAGGTGGGGACCCCATGAAGCCAAGGAAGGAACCCGAAGACTCCCAAGGTCTCACGACTCTGCTTCACCGAGTCATAGTCAAAGCCACAAAACCACTTCAGCATTCTATACATTTCCTTAAACCCATGACGTGCGTTAGCTGTTCAGTCATGTCCAACTCTGAGACCCCATTGATGGCAGCCCACCAGGCTCCCTCTGTCTATGGGATTCTCCAGGCAAGAATACAGAAGTGCATAGCCATGCCCTTCACCAGGGGATCTTCCTGACCCCGGGACTGAACACAGGTCTCCCACATTGCGGGCAGATTCTTTACCAACTGAGCCACCAGGGGAGCCTATGATATCTGAAACTTTAAAAGGTCATTGTAAGTACTCATTTATAAGGAGTTGAACAAAATTCAGTATATTTCACGGTTTTGCTTTTTAATTTTAAATAGGAACAAAGTAATAAACAGTTTTGGAGGGTTTAATCTAACAAATGTACAAAAGGAAAATGAAATTTACGGTCAGAGAAGGGTATGGATCACATAAGACTGTGTGCGACAAAGTTGTGACTTTTAAAAGTGGCCATTTAAAATGAAGTCCAACACTGCTCATCCCAGAACACGGTTATCTACCACCCTAAAACCAGTGAGCGCACCATGATGGATGCACTGAGTAATTTTTAAGTAAATATCCCTGCATGTTTTCTCACTGCCCTTCCCTTGACACGCTGTACTTTACAAAAATTCATGTCCAAGTTCAAAGAGGAAAAAAAAAAAGACAGACAGCATTTTTTAACCAACCCAACCTTGGAAATATGTACAGAATTTATGCATGTTTCAAGTGCTCTTTCTCCTTCGCCAGAGGGTGTAATTAAAGGCCCGTAGACAACTTCCAAGCTGAGGCCAAGAGCATCTCGGCCGAAGTCAATGGGAGTTCAGCACCCTGACCACGCACGGGAATAGCATGCCCGAAAAGGAATAAATAACTCTCTTGGCAGGGAGCTCAGGGAAGCGCGGGAACATCTCACGTTAGAGCCCTCATTGATAAATACAATTCATTCAGTGGCCTGGAATCAATAAGATAATCATCGTGTGACTGACACAGCCTGGGGAGGGCGCGGGGCAGAGCGGGCAGCCTTCTTCCAGGAAGCCGGGCTCACCTGCCTTCTGATTCACTGTTTCCCCCTCTGTCAACAAAGGCAGACGCACAGCCTCAGTGGGCTTGTTTTCCCAGTTACCTGTGAAGTAAGAGCCCATCCACAGCAGCTGAGAGGTGGGTCAGGGAGCCACACGCCAAGCTGCCCTGAGCTCAGGAACTGGACCTCCTTCAGTGCAAGACCGGTGATGGGACCCCCGGGGCCCTCGGCCCCTCTCGGCTCTCCGTTGGTCTTCCCAGTCCATAAAGACGTGCCCACGCCACCTGCTTCACCTGGCGTCCAACTGGAGAGAAAGCCCATGTTTCAAACCAGAGCCCCACGGCAGCGGGATGGTCCTCCCAAGGACGACCACAGGGCTACCCCCACCCAGATGCTCTTCTCAGCTGACCTGGCTCTATCCCCACGAGAGGAGGCTCTGTGCCCCTTCCCCTGAAGCTGGGGCGGGGGTCTGTGACTGTGGCGAGCAGCAGAATTTGACCAGAGGTACACTCCGGGGCTTCCGGGACTAGGAAATAAAAGGCCACGTCTCTTGTCTGTAAAAGGGGCTCCCCCTCGTCTTCTGCATCCCTCGCTTGTGGGCCTCCAAGCCCACAGTGTAATACGTCTGCCAACTCCATGAGCAGCATCTTGCGAGGAAGCACAAGCCGCTCTGAGAAGTTCCAGTCGGTTCTCTGCCCCAGACACCAGCTGAGGCCCCGGTCACCAAGCAGCATCAACCACCAGATACAGCTGCCTCCAAAGGCTGCCACCTCCCGGACCTCAGGAACTGGAGACGCTCGCTGTCTTCTCAGTGGAGGCCCAAACAAACCATCCCCACCATGTCCCGTCTACACTCCTGACCTACAGAACCCATGAGCAAAAAAAAATAAAAATAAAAAAGTTGTTCTATGTCTTTAACATTTGTGACGGCTTGCTATGCAGCACTGGTAACTGGAACACACAGTTTGGATGACTGAGGGTCATTTTAACCCAGTGCAATTTCTTTTAACACATGCACTTATTTCAGAAACTAAACCTTAAGAAGGAGGGACTCTCTCTGTCTCACCTACACAATAAATGTGTTAAAAAAAGCAAGGGCACCAGTGGTAAAGAACCTGCCTGCCAACATAGGAGACTAATAGACGTGGGTTTGATCCCTGGGTCAGGAAGATCCCCTGACCCACTCCAGTATTCTTGCCTAGAGAATCCTAAGGACAGAGGGCCCTGGCAGGTTTTATAGTCCATGGGGTCGCAAAGAGTCAGACATGACTGAAGTGACTTAGCACGCACAAAGCAAGGAGGTACTGTATTCACTGGAAGTCCCGGATATTCATTGGAAGGACTGATGCCGAAGCTGAAGCTCCAGTACTTTGGCCATCTGATGTGAAGAACTGACTCACTGGAAAAGACCCCGATGCTGGGAAAGACTGAAGGCGGGAGGAGAAGGGGATGACAGAGGGTGAGATGGTTGGATGGCATCACTGACTCGATGGACATAGGTTTGAGTAAGCTCTGGGAGTCGGTGACGGACAGGGAAGCCTGGCGTGCTGCAGTCCATGGGTTGCAAGGAGTCGGACACGACTGAGCGACTGAACTGACTGTATTCATGAATCCTCACTGTGCCCTCTACTTGTTAGTAATCACAGGATTTTTCATAATGAAAGGAAAGCATCTATTATTTCACTGGTGTATATGACGAATGGGAAATGACCAATATTTGAAATTTAAAACCAGTTCAACGTGAGGCCAAGAAGTGACCTTAATAATTGATAAGAAAACAGTCCCCCCTCAGCAGACAGCAACACACCATCTATCTCATCAGGTGACAAGATGAGCCCAGCGCTGCTCTTACATCATTGGTTCCATGCCAAGAGCAGCGCGGCAGTGGGTGGAGGGGAGAGACAGCGGGACGGTGGGCTGGACACCCCTGTCGAGTCCCGAGCGCTCGGAGGAGAATGCTCCTCCTGAAGATGAAAGCAGCGTGGGTCAGGATGCCTCCTGACGTCGTCAGGCTTCCCCTCCTGTCTGCTAGGACACACCCAGCGGATCCCGCCAGAAGCATCTTTTCCTCCACTTGGGTGGGGGCTAACAGAACCATAGGGTAAACAACAGCAATCCTCCCAGACACACAGTAGGACTGCATTCCATTCCCCTGGACGACACAGGGCCACACACACCGCTGTGGGCACTGAATCGCGATGTGAGTGGGAGCAGAGAGGTGGCCTGCACCCCACAGGGCCTTAGAACCACATGGACCCAAGCTTCTTCCTGTCCCCAGGTGGCTGAGGAAGAGGAAACGGGACTTACAGAGGCACAAAGTTTCCAAAGTGTATGTAAATCATTTTTTTCCATCTTACTTACATGAGTTTTACATTCCTTTGTAGGAACTTAACTAAGTTGCTAAAATGCTTACAGCTTCCACCTCTGATGTGGGGGGTGAGCTAGAGTCACTGACAGCAGCCCACCCACCCGTCGTGGTGGCCGCAGGGAGCTCCTGGGGGTCTCCATTCTCACCGCGCCCACCCCCCCTCAGTATGCTGCCTCGCAGACAGCAGGATACTATCTCCTTTCTTTTCTCTTTGTAACTTGCTGTACCTCGTGGCACGCGGGATCTCAGTGCCCCGAGCAGCAGCCGGGTAACCTGTGACACACTTTTCCTGTTGCCATTCAGTGAACAGTACTGAAAGCTGTTCAAGCATGTTAGCATAGTGTTTTCGATGAGAATGTAAACTTGATATCCTCGCATTCAAATGGAAGAGAAGTCATCAAACGCTATCTCGCGGGGGTACTGGATCCACACGTGGTCTAATTTAGGAGACAGACCAGTTGAAGGAGCATCTAACACAGCAGGACCCGCCCCTGAAACTGACAAATATGCAAACGCCCCCCCCACCCCAAATTTCTATGATTCTGAGACTCACTCTTGACGCTAAGGAGGACTAACGTAAACAAGGACAGCAGCCTTCAAAAGCATTCTTGGCTGAAAGTGTGTCCGGCACGGCCCGAGTCCCCAGATACAGCAGACAAATGTTGAGTATGAAATACAGAAGTGGGATCCACACGGAAATTCTTCTTTCCCTCAGGAGCAGTCAGATGACCCGTGTGGGGTTTGACTAATCAGGATAATTTTCATGATTTGGGGGACTTTCCAGTCCGTATGAATGGTGGTGCTGTGTTACAGAGCATGCTGCTATTTTCAGATTCAAAAGCATGGAGGAGAATGCGCGTTGTTTAATCATTCTAGTTTCTCCAAATTTGTTTAACCGTGAAAATCCTTTGTAAGACCAAAGTTTTCCCTCCCTCGCTGACCTACCTCAGAGTTTTTCCATCGCTCATTATTTTAAGGCTCACAGACCCTGAGACGTACATTTAACATGTTCCACTTCAGAGCTGCAGCCATTATAAAGGATTTTCCCTACCCTACCCGCACCCCCCGCCCCAGGCTTTTTCTGTAAAAAGCCTCCACAGAAACGGAACGGACAGGGTCACTGAAGATTTTGCTTTTCCTGATTGGAATATTTACATTGCAAATTCACTGATCTCTGTCATAAAGGGAATATCACGTGAAATCCTGAGGGAGGAGGGTGCCCGTGATAAACCCCGAGGACTGCCTCGACAACACTTGAGAACAAGCTAATGAGTTAAATTCACTGTGCGCGCCTTCTCGTGTCCTGACACCAGCGAACAGCCCCCCTGGCGGGCGGGCCACCTTTGCGGCGCAGATGAGCCTGACAGCCAGTTCTGCGGAAACAGCTCCACCTTGGACACTCCCATCGCCCGCACTGCGCTGCTTCTGAAATAAAACAAAACCAACCCACCCAACAAAAATGCCCCGGGCGACAGTGCCGGCCACAGCGCTGGTGCCAGACACCCGGGCAGGCTGCTGCGAGCAGAGGAATGTCATCTTTTCAATGTGGAACAAGGCGCTGATGGGGCCGGGCTGCCAGAACCCAGCCTTCCCTCCTCCCCAGACAATTCGAGCCTTGTGCGGGGGAGATGCACGCAGATCTTCATTCCCATTTCTACATATTTTTCAGGGATGAGTTCTAGGGTCCAGAGAATAAACGTCTCCCCATCCTGGCAGAGCTAAGCCACTGGACACAGCTAGCCACCTTTCTGAAGTGGAGAAATACTGAACTAAAAATAAAAGAAAGAAAGAAAACAAAAAAGATACAGCTCATAAAAGGCGCTGGAGAAATGCCAATTCCAAGGAAACTACTGTCACGAAAGAAACTCAGAGACATATCTGAGATATGGAGATATCTAGAAAGATGTGTGATTTTCAGGACACGACTGTTGTGTTGCATTCATGTAATTCTTCTGCTTAAGGACACGTATTTTTGGTACAACACGAAAACAGAAAACAGCTATCTCGTCTGGGGCTCCGAGGAAGGGCTAGCAACCTGCTTCCAAAGCTGGAGGAAGAAGTGGCTTTGTCGTCTTAATGGGAGACATATGTCAGTCTCCAGCCGTCTGCCTGCTGGAGGGATTTTCTGGGGTCATTTTGGCTACGTGTGATTTCTGTTTTGTGGGAGGATGCTGGGCTAGAGCCCCTGATAAAGGTCTTCCCAGCCTTCCTGTATGTCAAAACAGAAGATACCAGGAAATGAAGATGTTTAGAATCGCAGACTTTGAAAAGACTTTGACACGATCAGGGAGAATTAAGTGAACAACTGTACAAAGTATCCACGCTGGTTTCCACAGTAACCGTGTCAGGAGCAGCATCAGATTCTAAATCTGGGAGGTGCATTGTAGAACCTGGTGCGTTTTCTCACCTGTGAAATGGAAGGAGGAAAAAAAACAAAACCCTCCTCCACCTACTTCTCTAATTTTTATGAGGAGCAAATAAAACACCTCAGGCAGGGGCTCTCAGCTCTCCACTAAATTCACTACTGCTTTCCTATTGCCAGTGGCTCACAAGGCAAAGAATCTGCTTGCGGTGTAGGAGATCCGGGTTCGATCCCCGGGTCAGGAAGATCCCCTGGAGAAGGCCTGGAGAACCGCATGGACAGAGGAGCCTCATGGGCTACCATCGTGGGGTCGCAGAGAGTCAGACACGACCCAGTGACTAACGCATTCACACCTGCCTGCTGCTAACGGCCGGTCGGTCCCCAAGCTCACGGCCAGGCTCCACACCTCCCACAGCTGCTCTGATGCTAAGACCGGGACCTGGCCTGCTCTGTGCCCCCCAGGCCTGGCTTTGCCCACCTCTGCGCTCTTCCTCCCAGTGTCTGGTTAGAACCAGAGGCGGCCAAGGGCCTGGTGGATGCCCCATGGGGAGCAGCCTGCCTTCCTGCACACAGCCTGATTATGCACAGCCTAATCTCTGCGCATGAGAGATCAGGGACCAGTCGAGGACGCACACCCTAAATGGGTCCTTGACAAGGAAATTCTGTACCAAAGAGGACACATTTTGGAGGGTTGGTTCTTTCTTTTTTCCCCCTCCTAGTGGCAGCAAAGCTCAGCTGAATTTAATTGCATAAAGTAAAAGTGCTTTAGAAAAACGTAGAGGCAATACAAATATAAGCTAGTTTTCCTGTTTCTATAATTTAACACAGGTATGCAGGTGAGGAAGGCAACTACCTGGAGAGGGGAGACCAGGGGGGCACAGCCCTGCCCTCGGGAAGAGCAATCCCGGGGCTGGAGACACAGGGGCGCCCTCATTACTAAAGGGGAAGCGGGGGCAGAGAAACCAGAAGTTTGGGACTGACACGCACACACCTCTTCTCTCTACACAGCGGCCATCAGGGACCTGTTGCAGAGAACATGGAACTCAATGTCCTGTACTTACCCACCATTTTCCCACGTGGGAAATGGTCTGAAGAGAGTGGGTACATGCGCGAACAGGACCAAATCCCTCTGCTGCACCCCTAAGGCTAACACAACACTGCACACGAACCACATGCTAATATAAAATGAAGAATAAATGTCACAAAGACAAACCAGGAGTGTCCTTCCAGGGGATTCCGTTCCTCTTGTTCCTTAGAGTTCATGCAGGAGAAGGAAATACAGAATTGGAAGCTCCCTACTGAACCCCTCCAGTAAAAAGGTCTGGAGAGACATCTGAACGACACAAAGTCACAGCATCTCCCCAAAGTCACTAAAATCATAACCTCTGATGGTGTAAAATCTATTTAAACAGAAGTGATGTTCGGTCACAATTTCTATCACCTCTCAGGAAACCCAAGACATACGCTTTCATTTCTCTGACAGAAATACAGTCTTGTTGTCGTTTGGTGAAATTGTAATATATTGTCACAATTCATTGTAGATGACAGTCTCTAGGAATTTTGTATAAGTAACTTAGTTAACCGCCACCACCCTGGGGTCCCACACTTAAGTCAAAAATGGTATTGATATTTCGCTAATTTTTTTCATTGACAAACTTCTTGAAATCCATACACTTGTGACATCACTGGGAGCAAGGCACTGGCAAGTCAAGAGGCTAACTACGAACACGGCGGCTTCCTTCTCTGCTGCATGACAAAAGCAGAAAGCTTTACCAAGAGCTAGACTTGAGGCTTGTTTAACAAAAACAGCAAATGGGAGTGTTCTAGATATTTTTAAACAACCGACAAGCAAAGTAATTTAAACAAGCATTTATGAACTTGTAACCATCAAAAAACTTACAAACCACTTAAAACTACCAAATGAAATAAACTGTTCTCACTCAGCTGACATGGCAAAAAAAAATGTAGGATTTTAGGCGAATTCACAATTCACCCTCCACTTCCTGTTTATTCCTACATCAGAAACAAAAAAAAAAAAGACAGACTTTTCCTGCTTTTTCAATCCAAAATGATTTCTCAATTTAGAACAACATTTGTCCAGCAGAAGAGGAGAGTGTTTTCTCCTGTGGGAACTAAAACTAGAAATAGCCAGATTGTCATTTCATCTGTCTAGATGTTTCTAGATAGAGGTAGATTTTCGATGTCGAGATTTTTATTTTCTTTAAAGCCCTAAGAGCTCACAGTGTTTTTAAGTACATTGTTCCAATTGCTAATCCTTAAGAGTTTGCTTAAAGATATCAAAAAGAACGTATCTTTTTCCGTGAAGGCTGAACCTTGAAGTGGAAGGCAGACGGACTAAGCAAATAAGCTGGATTTTGGCCACTCGAGGCTTCAAACTGTTAATAAATTTTGTAAATATGTTCATGAATATATCATCACAAACCCAATATATTCAGATGCAATTCGTTATATAATTACAATACATATAATGATACCACTTACAGGCATTACCATGTAATTTCGTCTTATTTATTACATGTCACTTATTACTATATTCATTACTATACAATTATATCTGACTCCTGATTTAAAACACGTCTTCCTTTGGGCCCCACGCTACGTCCTGGTGGTAATGTTCAGATGCAACACCAACCCTGGCCTTCCTGAGGCTGACGGTGTGACAGAGGCGGCGGGCGGCAAACACACAGATCCACCACAGCAAGTTCACTTACATCACTCAGCCACAGAAGAGATGGAAATAACGCCATCTGCAGCGACATGGGTGGACGTGGAGATGATCACAGTAAGTGAAGGGCATCAGACAGAGAAGGACAGACACCGTATGACACCACTTCTATGTGGAATCTAAAATATGCTACAAGTGAACTTGTTTATAAAGCAGAAACAGAGTCCCAGAGCTAGAAGACAAACATATGTGTATCAAGGGGAGGAGGCCGGGGGAGTCTGGGGTTGACACACACACGCTACTATGTATAAAGCAAGTAAGTAATGAGAACCTATTGTGCAGCAGAGGGAACTGGACCCAACATTCTGTAATAACCCACATGGGGAAGCATCTAAAAAACAGCGGACACGAGTAAGTGCATAACTGATTCACTTCGCCGCACACCTGAAATGAACACACCATCATAAATCAACTATACCCCAATAAAAGTTAAAAGAAATTAAGTTAGTGACACCTGGGTTAAGCGCTACAAAGGAGAACGCAGGGCGTGTGGCCGAGGAGGGCAAGGCTGTGCGAGGAGACGGGCCGCGGGGCCTTCTGAGACTCTCAGCGTCAGCTGACCCCCTGTGCAGAACCAGCCGGACCCGAAGGGATGTGTGTGTGCCAAGTCGCTTCAGTCACGTCCAGCTCCTTGTGACCCACCGACTGTGGTCTCCCAGGCTCCTCTGTCCATGCGGTTCTCCAGGCAAGAGTGGAGTGGGTTGCCAGGCCCTCTTCCAGGAGATCTTCCCGACCCAGGGATCGAACCCCCGTCTCTTACGTCTCCTGCATGGCAGGCAGGTTCTTTACTGCTAGCACCACGTGGAAGCCCTAACAGAATGGACACATTTCCACTTTTCCATGTAATTCTCCATGGGCTATTCCAGGTTCCCTTACTTTCAGATCAGTCTTCAACTTCTGCCTGGAACACCGCTCCCCCTTTCCTCGCTTGGGAAGTGCTCACACAGTCCGTGGTCACGCCATCTCTTCTCTGAAGCCCTCCCTGGAGGTGCCAGAGAAACACAGGTCTCCTCTGCACCCAGCAAGCCCCAAGACCACATGTGTCACAGCCCGGAAAACACTCACCTCCCTCCTTGCTGGTGCACTCATCGTCTCGGTCAGGAAATATCTACTCTATGCCTAGTATTTAACGGCACCGGTCCACATACTTGCTGAACATTGGGAGCAAAACACATGAAACCTTTCACTTCTCTACCTAGAGCCTGTCTCACAGAAGGTGTTTAGTAAATGACGGGTCAATGAGAACAAATTCTCCACTCCAGACCAGTTTCATAAAGAAAAGTTCTCTGGATCTGAGGGGACCTACTTCGTGGCTCAAGGACGGAAATAATGAACTTGACGGCAGCTTCATAATGCAGCTTTAGCTACAACAGCGTGCAGACATCGTCCCGTCCCTCGTTATTGTCCTTAGTATGTTACACTGTTTTGGGGACCAGACCCTTGCAACAAACCCCTCAGCAGAAGCAGCCGTGAAGGATAGGCAAAGCCAGGAACGGTTTCCAACAGAGCATAATGTTCATGTTTATCGATGTTGATTAAAAACAACAACAACAGAAAAAACCAATGTCATCTTAAATGGCCCTGGTCAAATAAAATAACGAAGCATGTTTATAATATTTAATAGAAGTTCTAAAATTAAGTGCAGACATCCATCTTCCTGATTGCAAAACTCTGACTGCAGCAACACTACTTGCTGTCTGCCAGGAAAAAAAAACCAAACCAGTGGAGTGGCTGAAGGCCATTCTGGAGATGAGAGCCTCCTTCTTCAGAGGCGAGGAAAACAAAGGCAGATGAGAAACTGGATGAAACGGGCCCTGAGGGACCTAGGGGGCTAGCGGAGTTTACCCTTTTCAAGGCTGCTTTAAATAGCAGGCGGCCGGCGTGACCACGATCAGACATCGCGCTGGGCCTCCTGGAAGCCTCGCCCCCGCGCTGGTGGGGCTGGGCGCTGGCTCAGGGATGGGAAGTTTCCACCCAGCGAGGGCGAAGTGGGGGGGACACGGACTGAACAGCACTTGGGAGGCTGCCCAGGGCGGGGCCCGTCTGTCCACTGCCCCTCCTTGGAGAAGACTGCCTCATAAGCCCTTTCTTCTTTTACTTCTTGATGTAAAAGTGTAATTTCTTTTATGAGACGGCCAAGATGACAGGGTCACTGCTCTTTTGCCGTCCGCCCCCACGAAACCCCACGCTCTGGACGGCACACAGCACGGCTTCCTGTCCTCCGGTTCCGTGTGGCTGGAGCAGTCGGGCATTTTCCAAACAGGCGAGGGTTGAGGCCCAGTGTGTGCCCTTGGCCACGTTCCTTCACCCCTCTGAACCTCAGTATTCTCCTCCGTTAACTCAGTGGTCATTCGGCCTACCCGCTGCAGGGCTGTTGTGAGAACTAACCGAAAAGGGAGTCTAAGGTGCTCCCGGGCCTGGTAAAAAGAAGGCACCCAGCAAGCCCAGCTTCTTCCCTGCCCGCGACTCCCCCCGGACTCGCAGACACCAGGGACTCGCGCGCCAGCCAAGCTACGCGTGACAAGAAATCGGCGCACATACTGGATTCACTGTCGCGCTTATTTGCCCTTGGGCCCAGGATGGCGTTCAAGCGTGTGGACTTGTCTTCGTTTCGCACACCTGTTGAAGTCGAGAGGTGAAGGCACACGAGAAAGCCAGGAAGAAATGAGCCGAGCCCAAGTTCAGTTTCTGACCTAAAGTCCTGTCCCCGTCACACAGTCGACTCCTTCCCAGCCGTGAGCTCTCACCGGCGCGTGGGCTGAGTCGCTCAGTCGTGTCCGACTCTTTGCGACCCCAGGGACTGCAGCCCGCCGGGCTCCTCCGTCCGAGGGATTCTCCAGGCAAGAATACTGGAGTGGGCCGCTATTTCCCTCTCCGGGGGATCTCCCCGACCCAGGGATCGAACCCGCATCTCTCACGTCTCCTGCACTGGCAGGCGGGTTCCTTACCACTAGCTCCACCTGGGAAGCCCCGTCTCCTGTCGACCCAGGCTCCACCCCGCCCATCTTTACCAGACCTTCCTTGCTTCCAACTCCAAACAGCTGGCCTGTCTGTGTCCCTGTTCCAGGAGGAACCCGTCTGTCACGTCCACTCTGTATCCCCGGCGCCCAACACAGCGACTCCGGAATACAGTTTTGGGAAACTAATTCCACACGACGCCAGGGCACAATAGAAGGAGGTGTGTAATCAAATGTCAGCTTGCGCACCCTCACCTTTTGCTGAGTGAGGGACTCGGCCACGTTTCCCCACAAGGGGTGGTGGCCATTTCTCCATCGGTTGAACGCAGGCATAAGCGCGCCTGGGCAGCAGGAGCGACCCCAGCAAGTGTGACGTGACCAGAGGTGTGCACACTGCCGGTGTCCTGTCTTATGATGGAAGCCTGTCCACCCCACATGAACAAGGGCAGGCTAGGCTCACGGGAGGAGGAGCCGGTCGCGCTGTCAAGGTCCTGGTCACGTGCATCACCTGGCCCAAGCCAAGCCAGCCCAGACAAGACGACCTGCAGAGAATCCTAACTGATCAGAAATGTCTTTTGTTTTAAGGCAAAACCATGAAGGCTTTTTGGGAGGCAGGAAAAGCTAACTGCTACAAAAGATCAAGGGGTTAGATGTGGTAGACAGAACGCCTGCCTGAAGAACTACGGATGGCGGTTAGTAACACCGTACAGTGGGTGGTGACCAAAACTATCCATGAGAAAAAGAAATGCAAGAAGGCAAAGTGTTTGTCTGAGGAGGCCTTACAAATAGTGGAGAAAAGAAGAGAAGCGACAGGCAAAGGAGAAAGGGACAGATCCACCCCACTGAATGCAGAGTTCCAGAGAATAGCAAGAAGAGATAAGGAAGCCTTCCTAAGTGAACAATGCAAAAAAAACTAACGAAGACAATAGAATGGGAAAGACTAGAGATTTCAAGAAAACCGGAAATACCAAGGGAACATTTCATGCAAAGATGGGCACAATAAAGGACAGAAATGGTATGGACCTAACAGAAGCAGAAGTTAAGAAGAGGGAGCAAGAATACACAGGAGAACTATACAAAAAAAGGTCTTAAAGACCCAGATAACCACAGCAGTGTAGTCACTCACCTAGAGTCATACATCTTGGACTGTGAAGTCAAGTGGGCCTTAGGAAGCATCACTAGGAACAAAGCTAGTGGAGGTGATGGAATTCCAGCTGAGCTGTTTCAAGTCCTAAAAGTGATGCTGTGAAAGTGCTGCGCTCAGTTCAGTGCAGTTCAGTTTAGTTGCTCAGTCGTGTCTGACTCTTCACAGCCCCATCAATCGCATCACGCCAGGCTTCCCTGTCCATCAACAACTCCCGGAGCTCACTCAAACCCATCAAGGCTGTGATGCCATCCAGCCATCTCATCCTCTGTCGTCCCCTTGTCCTCCTGCCCCCAATCCCTCCCAGCATCAGGGTCTTTTCTAATGAGTCAGCTCTTCTCATCAGGTGGCCAAAGTACTAGAGCTTCTGCATTCAACAGCTCAGCAAATAAGGAAAACTCAGCAATGGCTACAGAACTGGAAACGGTCAGTTCTTATTCCAATTCCAAAGAAGGGCCATGCCAACAAATGTTCAAACTACCACATAATTTCACTCATTTCACATGTTAGCAAAGTAATGCTCAAAATCCTTCAAGCTACGCTTCAACACCATGTGAACTAAGAAATTCCAGATGCACAAGCTGGATTCAGAAAGGGCAGAGGAACCAGAGATCAAATTGCCAACATCCACTGGATCACTGAAAAAGCCAGAGTTCCAGAAAAACATCTGCTTCTGCTTCATCGACTGTGCTAAAGCCTTTGACTGTGTGGATCACCACAAACTGTGGAAAATTCTTCAAGAGATGGGAATACCAGACCACCTTACCTGTCTCCTGAGAAACCTGTATGCAGGTCAAGAAGCAACAGTTAGAACTGGATATGGAACAAAGGACTGGTTCACGATTGGGAAAGGAGTACATCAAGGCTGTATATTGTCACCCAGCTTATTCAACTTCTCCACAGAGTACATCACGTGAAATGTCAGGCGGGATGAAGCACAAGCTGGAATAAAGATTGCTGGGAGAAAAACCAATAACCTCAGATATGCAGATGAGACCACCTTTATGGCAGAAAGTGAGAAGGAACAAAAAAGCCTCTTGATGAAGGTGAAAGAGGAGAGTGATTAAGTTGGCTTAAAACTCAGCATTTAAAAAATTAAGATTATGACACCTGGTCCTATCCCTTCATGGCAAATAGATGGAGAAACAATGGAAACAGTGACAGACTTTGTTTTATTGGGCTCTATAATCACTGTGGATGGTAAGTGCAGCCATGAAATTCAGACACTTAGAAGAAAAGTTATGACAAACCTAGACAACATATTAAAAAACAGAGGCATTACTTTGCCGACAAAGGTCTGTATAATCAAAGCTATGGTTTTTCCAGTAGTCATGTACAGATGTTGACAGTTGGACCATAAAGAAGGCTGAACGCCAAAGAATTGATGCTTTCTAATTGTGGTGGGATGGACATGGGTTTGAGTAAACTCCGGGAGTTGGTGATGGACAGGGAGGCCTGGTGTGCTGCGATTCATGGGGTCGCAAAGAGTCGGACACGACTGAGTGACTGAACTGAAGGTGGTGGTGGAGAAAACTCTTGAGAGTCCCTTGAGATGAGACCAAACCAGTTAATCCTAAAGGAAATCAACCCTGAATATTCACTGGAAGAACTGATGCGGAAGACGAAGCTCTAATACTTTGATGTACTGATGTGAAGAGCCAGTTCATTGGAAAAGACCATGATGCTGGGCAAGACTGAGGGGAGGAGGACAAGGGGGTGACAGAGGATGAGATGGTTGGATGGCATCACCGACTTAACGGACATGAGTTTGAGCAAGCTCTGGAAGACAGTGAAGGATAGGCAAGCCTGCCGTGCTGCAGTCCACGGGGCTGTAAAGAGTCGGACACGACCGAGTGACTGAACAACAACAACAGGTTATAAAATATATCCCATCAATGTCTCCAAAGCAAACCAGGTGTTTCTGGAAGTAGCTGACTTATAAGGAAACTGCTCATCTCTGGCTCTGGGCGATAAGGTGGGAGCTGAGCGGGGATGAGGGGTGGAGGAACAGATAGGAAGAGTGGTCCTGAAGCTGTTGCCATGGAGACGGTGCAGGCAGGAAAGGGACGCAGCTGTCCTAGGCCCACAGTCCACTAGAAAGAGCTGATGCCACCTTTGGCGTGAATGTTTTGGGCCATCAGCTTCTGAGTTTCAGAAACTGGCTGGGCTTCCCAGATGGCACTAGTGGTAAAGAACCTGCCTGCCAATGCAGGAGACATAGGAGACATTCAATCCCTGGGTTTGGAAGATCTTTTGGAGCAGGGCATGGCAACCCACTCCAGTACTCTTGCCTGGAGAACCCCATGGACAGAGGAGCCTGGTGAGCTGCAGTCCATAGGATTGCAAAGTCAGACACGACTGAGCGACTGAGCACACATGCAAGATACGACGTGTCACCATGTACTTCTGCAGAGATCGGGAACTAGGCTGAAGGGCCAAACACGGTCCACGGCCTGTTTTTGTAAACAGAGTTTTACTGGAGCACAGCCAGGCCTATTTACTTACATATTGTCTACGGCTCCTTTCATGCAACAGCGGCCGAGTTGAGTGGCTGTAACAGAAACCATGCGGCCTCTGAAGCCTAAAATACTTACTGTCTCCTCTTTATAGCATCAATGTGCCAGCTCCTGTCCTAGTGTAATCAGTGGAGGTTCCAAGTACTGGCTAGGTCTTAACCTAAGTCTTGAAGGAAAGAGGCAGAACAGGGAATTTCTGAAAGAACATTACAAGAAAGAATACTAGGATCATAACCGACATTACAATACTGTGCGCAAAGGTCACCATGATACGTTAATGACAGTATGAAACAATAAGCAAGCATATACACTGCTTACGATGTACCAAGCGCATGCTTCATAGCAACTCATTTTACATTCACAACAGTATTACAAGGTGGTGATCTTATTATCTCCGTTTTTCCCACTGAGAAAAGAGAGAGACAGAGAGAATTAAAGATGCTTACCCAAGGTCACAAAACTAGAAAGCAACCTAGCTAGGAGTCAAATCCTGGTCTTCTCACTTCAGATCCCACATCCTTTGAAAGCTACAAGTATGCAAATATAAAATGTGATGAAGGTCAAAACTTCACACAAATTCTAGCTATGAGCAATGGAATTGTTTCTTAAAGACAGCTGAAAAATCAGCTTTACAACTTCATACTGTTACACCTCCTCAGCTAACTACACCACATGTTCATTTTATGTACTCTTGGTCCTCTGTAAAGATTTTATGCACCCTTTGTCCCCTGTAAAAATTTGCCAACGCTGAGCTGGAAATCCCCTAAACGGGACATCCCTGTGGGACAGCTAGCGGTTACGTTGCCACGGTGATGCCAAGTCAACACACAGCCTCTGGCCATTCCCAGAGGTAGCCCATGGCCCGGTCATCACCTTCTGAGGCCGATTCTGCCACTTGGCCCCTTGGGAGACAGAGGTTCTCTCCCCCGAAACAATAGTCAATAAGGTCACTCTGGTCACAACAGGCAGGAGTCACTGTGGCTACTCCTTCTTAAAGATATAAATTGGGTTCTGTTTGGGAATCTTACTTTAAAGCAAGTGCTTCTAGACTAGAGCTGCGATCCTTGATCTCCAGGCAAAGGGTGAGCCCACTCTTACAGGTCAGCTGGGGGCCCGAAACGGCACCAGGCAGGGGGCCCGTTATAAACAACCAAACTGTGGTTTGTTTGAGAAGCTGTTTCTTGACTCATTACCTTATTATTACAAGGGAGAGAGTCCTAATAGTCTTCAGTAATATTAACTCTATCAGACTGACAGAGCTGACACTGATAATCGTCTTTTAGAAGGCATTTTGGCAATTTGTTTAAGCCTTAAACCGGGAGAAGGAAATAGAATCCCACTCCAGAGCTCTTGCCTGGAAAATCCCATGGACGGAGGAACCTGGTGGGCTACAGTCCATGGGGTCAAAAAGAGTTGGACACGACTGAGCGATCTCACTTATACTTTCTTTCACTTTAAGCCTTGAAAATGTACAGAGCCATTGACCTAGAAATTCTACCTCTACTAATTTATCCTAAGTAAATTATCAGAGATAAACAAGAAGGCTAGTTACCAAAGCATTATTTATAGTAGAGAAACACCAGGAATACCTCAGTTGTACAATAGGGGATTCATTAGATAAATTGTGATGTACCATAAACCACTACATTAACGGTATAGCCTTATAAACTATGCAGTTGTTTACATTTTGGTCATGAAAGATTATTAAATTTAAAAAGAAAGTCAAAACCAGTGTACAATATAAAATTCTATTCTGGAAAAAAAAAAACCCAAAAAACAAAAACAACGTGCATATAACTAATAGAAAAACAGGTTTAACAGGGGTTTCTCTCCCAGGGTAGAACACTGGTTATTTTAATGTTCTATTTTTTTTTATACAATAAACTCTGCACTGTACTGGTCATTTTAAAAATGAAATCAAAAGTTATATTTCATTTTTTAAAGTTAATATATTTTTTCTTTGGTGGTTACATCATACTTTTGGCTTTTTTTTTTTTTTTTTACTTTTGGCTTCTTAAGCTTTTCAGTTCTATGAATTTTGTCACTATATCTTCCCAGCAAGCCAAAATGCTGACCAGTCTTTCTCAACAAGCTGGGGGCAAGGCGGCCCACTCTTTCAGAGAACCACCCATAGTCTAAAGCTATGGTGGGCTTAATCCTTAAGCTGGACAGACAACTGGCTGGCCAGCTCACCTGACCTTATTGGCCTTACTGTTCTTTACTGAAAAAATACACCCCAGCAGGACTCTGAACAGCTTTCCCAAGCTCATCAAAGTTGCTTGTACTGGTCCAGGTCTTGTTTGTGTTGGGGTTTTTCCTAAAAAGAGTCAGAATCCTGTGCAGGAGGTCAGAGAACTAGCTGACTAAGAGCTGATTAAAACAACTTGTCCTTCAGAGATTGTGAAACAGCTTAACACGTGGGCAGGGCCCTGGGATCTGGCACAAGAAGACACGCGGGCTCATTTCTTTTCCCAGGGCAGAAAGGGAGCAGGTGAGCGGAGTTACAACAGCCCTCATGAAGGTTTCTGGACAGAAGGTGACAAAGTTTTTTTGAAATAAAGGAGTGTCCCTTCATTTAACTTTCAAATGAGCAGTAGCAAACGATGTATTTATGCATTACACAACACTTGGACAGAAGGAACTGGGCTTCTCTGAACCCTTCCCAAATCTCAAGATAAATTTCAGTGGGTTCAGCGAGGGGTTACCAACATTCAGCAGTATTTCGAAGCAAAAAGCTTCACTTTCCACCCAGCTGCCAGCTAGCCTCCATGCTCACTGCCGTGCCCGCCATATCTAAGGCTGCGGGAGGAAGTGGCCTTCCTTTCATGCCAACATGATCCCAGAGAAAGAGATGTCCCTCAGGCTGTAATGAATTTCCCCAGGCGGGCCTCACGCCGCAAACGAATACGTGCTTATGCAAATGACTTGAGAAGGAAGGAAGGGTCATCTAATCTCTCCGCGGGGCTGATGCTTGGGTGTTTGCTCATGTGGCTCTTCTGGCGGCCAGCTGTGGGTGAGTCACAGGTGCGGTTGGGGTCCCGGGTCCCCCCCCATGTATCCCAGGCCAGCAGACACGCGATGTGGTAGACGCAACACACAAAGACTCCACTGGTCCTTCCTCTGTGTTTCCACCTCTCATCTTGTGTCTTGGCCACTCCTTGGGCTGAGAGGTTGAATTTATGTTCCCACCTCTTGTGTTAACGGGCTGGGCTTCTGACCTGCTCTGGCCAACACCAGAGCGTGTCAGGAGCCAGAGCCTGCGTCTGTGGGCCTCCGGAGGCCTTGAGCAGCCTGGTGCCCTCTTCTGAAACCCTGCCCGTGAGAATAACCGGGGCCAGCCCATCGGCAAGGGAGCCCCCCACCCCTCAACGGACAGCACCCTCAGAAGCATAGCCAGCCAGCTAACCTGCAGCTGATCCAGTCCACGCGAACGCCGCCAGAGGAACTTGGCCAAGAGCACTGGCCCATGAGTTGCAAACCAAAGAAAAGGCTGTGGTCTCAAAGCCATGCCATTTCGGGGTGGTTTGTCACAGACCCCGAGCACACAGTAAGTACTCACTCTTATCAGCCAAAGACAAAATGCCTTGGAGCACCTGGGGGGCGGGGGCTGCAGGGTGGGGAGTTGGGGGGCCGGGGGGGCTGTAATTCTCCACATTAAACAACACACCCGAACTGCCACCAGCGAGAACAGAAATTAAGCCGTGTATCTAGCGAAGGGCTTCAAGACAGACACAAATCCTTTGAAAGACTGTCTGTGGGTGAGTTGGATCTGCGTATGAAGTCATTCTTTGTTTCTTCTTTCTCTTTAAAAAAAGTAAGAAGCTCTTTCACTCAATTAAGCCTGTTGGACTCGATTACGACTGTCTAGTTTGATTCAAAGCAGCCATAGAGTCTCTGACACATGTTCAGCCTCCACGACTCCGTAGGCTGGAATTTTAAATCCAGCTCCCCTGAATTTATGACACACACACAGTAGCAAGTCCCCACAGGCTGAAAATCAAACTGTAATTCAAAGGCCACAGGGCTGAGGAAACAGCCAGAAGATAAATCCCAATTTCAACCTTGGATTCTCTGCAAGTTGATTCAGGGGACTGTCAGTCATATTTAAAAATAAAATAAAACTACAAAGACACCAGACGGCGTGTTCTAAAGAGAAATAGGGTGATGCTTTTCAGGACGCCTTCAAAAGGCTCTTGTTACCTGAAAAGAACTGCTACGGGTTATTTTGAGGGCCCCGGAACATTTGGCTTCCATCAGTCATCTGGAGGAGTTTCTGCATTTTTAGCTAATGAGCTATGTGAGGAAGAAGTGAAACCATCAAACGCAGCCCAGGCCTCGGCTGACTGGGGAGGCCGGGCAGGCGTGGAGGCGCCCCGGACCCGGGCCGGCACTCACCTTGCAGCCCTCGCAGGCGCTGACCCCGTAGTGGTAGCCCGACGACTTGTCCTGGCAGACGAAACACGGCTTGTACACGCGAGGCGGCGGGAGCGGGGACGGGGGGCTCGGGACCAGTTCCTCGGAGCTGGTGCTCTGGGTCTCAATCGCTGCGGCCGAGAGGCGGAGGGGGAGAGAAGCGAGAAAACACGGTTCATTACTGCTTCCCCAGTGCGTTCACAGGCCTCCGCCCCCACTTCGGCTGTAACATGGCCAGGACAGGCCCACAAGGCCAGCCGCCAGGGTGGGCGCCGCAGGGGCAGTCTACCTCTAACGTGGTCTCTGCGGCTTACAAAGCAATCCGGCGTGTCTCTCTCACTGGCAGAACGCTTCTGCACCGACAGGGAGGTCACGTTATCACCGTTCACCCTCAAGAGAGGCAGCATCTCAGAGGAGCGCAGTGACTCATCCCAAACCAACAGGGCGGTGGTGGAGCCAGGACGCAAAGTCAGATGCTCACACCGCACACTCTTTCCACTCGTGTTCCTCCAGCTTCCGGTTTATTTAGGAGTCTCAGGAATGACCTGCTTGACCCAGCAGTAACTTAACCAAAAGTAAGTCTCCTCAGGGCAAAGGAAGACAGTGCCCTAGCCAGCCAGCTGACAATGGAGAGGATCTTGAGCGCGGGGCCAGAGCCGAGCGTCACGAACAGTAACGGGGGCGAGATCTTTGCTCTTCAGGGTCCCCCTTGGACCAGCAGATCAGCATCGCGTCAGAGCCAATTAGAAAGTGAGGTCATCAGGGTCCAGCTCAAGCCCATGGAGTCAGTGTGTGTGTGTGTGTGCGCGCTCAGCCATGCCCGACTCTTTGCAACCCCGTGGACTGCAGCCTGCCAGGCTCCTCTGTCCATGGGATCCCCCAGGCGAGAATGCGGGAGTGGGTCGTCATTTCCTCCTCCAGAGGATCTTCCCGACCCGGGATTGAACCTGCATCTCCTGTCTCCGGTTTCTGGCAGGTGGATTCTTGACCACCGAGCCACCGTGGAGTCAGATCTGCATCTGAACCAAACCGCTGGGTGACTGAATGGACAAGCAATGCTTGAGGAGCACGGCAGTGCATTAATAATGGCTCAGACTGATGCTGCTCTTTATTCTAGATTTACCAACAGGGGACCCCCATCTCATTACCTAACCATCTCAAGTCCACGAGAAATACAAACTTAAAGAATTTCAACCCCCAGTACTCTCCCATCCCCACCCCCCAGATTGATGTTCAAAATCAAAGCAAAACAGGCCCTATATCTATTACGGGCAAAACTGCTCATAAAGGATGATGGAAGTAGGGAAGAGAGTGACTGAAAGTGGTCAAATGTTCCAGAATCTTCCAAGGTCCAACCACTTTACAATATTCAGTATATTTCTCAGAGTATTAAACTTCCCGTTGTTTCACTGTTCATCATCTCCCAGACCAGCTATTCTACTGACTGGATTGTCTTGTAGCCCAACTTTCAGCAAGTCAACTCAGCCCTCCTTCCTACACACACTGCTCAACCACCCCTGTCTGAGATCCTGCCACCAGGCTAGCCTAGCGGTCAGCCAGCATCTCCCAGCTCAGCTGCTGCAGAAGCCTCTGCACAGGGCTCCCGGGCCCGCTCTCTTCTAGCCTCGGGTCCATTCTGCAAACCCACAGTCAGACAGCTGCTGCAAAGCTAAGACCAGTCCTCTCCCTAACCCGCACAAAGCCCTCCAGCAGTCACTGGTGACAGCAAACTCCTTGCTATGTGTTCAGCAAGGCTCTTCCTGATATGGTGCCTTAGTGATGACATTGGATGCAATGATCGTCCTCCTTGACTGACCTCTAAACAGTTGCTTTCTGTTCCATCCCTTGAACAGGCTGAGCTCTGGTGTCAATTTTATGGGTATTACACTAAGCATTCTCTGTAGCTGGAAATTCTGAGAGCTTCATATGTCTCGTGGCTCTTCTCTCCTACATCTTAGAGCAGATCTCACCTCCTCACAGATGGCTTTTCTAATTAAAAGACCCCTTCCCATTCTTGGTCACTGTATCTCATTTTATTTTCTACAACACCCTAACTAGAGTCTAAATTTAGAATGTCTATGCACACCATTTTATATCCTGCCTGTGCTACCCCACAAGCATGGGTCTGGGAAAACCAAGGACCTTAGATGAATTGTTTACAACTCTGCTCCAGGCCTAGAAGAGGTTCTGGCACATCGTAGGTGGGTAATCGATAAATATTCAATGAATTAATACATGAGCTTTTCCACTTTTCCTTCTTTGTCTTCATTCCAAGCCCCAAATGCCCCTCTAAGTTGTTAAATGGTAAAATTAGAAACCAAATAGCTTTCAAATACTCATTTGCTTCCTTTAAAAGTAATTAATTATCCCTTTGGAAGAGAATCAACTATAATTATAGTATTTTCATAATTCAGAAGAATCTTGGAATGAATTCATTAGCACTGCACAGGTCTAGTAGATAAATCTAGTACAGTCTTCCCTGGGTAGCTTGGCACAATCACAGCACATGTTGCATAGGAAGGTCACCATTTAAGGTGTCACAAAAGCTCATCAGATCAGCTATCAAGCTACAGATACAAAAGGATGCCTCACACTAAGCTAATCGGCTTCACCAAAGGCAAATGAGTCATGATAGCATCCACAAGAAAACAGTACAAAATGATATACCACTGTTCGCTAAAAACCTAGGGAAACAATACAAAATAAGCTACAAGGATACAAGGAGCTTCCATGGTGGCTCATTGGGAAAGAATCCACCTGCAACGCAGGAGATGCAAGTTTGATCGCGGGGTTGGGAAAGATCCCCTGGAGAAGGAAATGGCAACCCACTCCAGGATTCTTGCCTGGGAAATCCCATGGACAGAGGGTCTGCAGGGGTAGAGTCTTTGGGGTCACAAAGAACCGCACACGTCTTAGCAACTTAGCAGCAGCAAGGACTAAAAACAACAAGGATACAACATAGGGGACAGAGCCAATATTTTACAACTATAAATGGAACATAAACTTTAAAAATTGTGAATAGTATGCATCTAGTGTACATCTGTAACGTACACAATACTGGGCATGAACTATATTTCAACCTTTAAAAAAACCCAAGATACTGCTACTGTCATTACTGGGTGTCACTGATCCTGAGTCACCACTGATTATAAGATGCAAAGTTATTCCACATTATCGTTTAAGAAAGACAGGGTACTGCCAATTAAATTATGATCCATGAGTGCTTGTGAGACACAGCCTGATTTCAAAGGAGTTAAAAAATTAAAAGTTTCTGGAGCCCTGGGTGGGTGTCGGCGGGGGGGAAATCTAAGAAAACAAACCCATACAGAATTACCCAGAATCCTTTCACTCGGAGAAAATTACTGTTATCTTGGCATCTGTCCTTCAAAACATTTCACCATGAATGTAAATGCTTTTGGTTTATTCTAAAAAGTGGAATTACACTGTAGATTCTGTTTGCAACTTTGTTTAACTTACTGTGTCATGAGTTTGTTTCACTGTCAATAAATATTCTTTCCCACAAAACATTCCATCATGATGAATATCTTTGTAGACAATCTCAGCACATCTCTGCCTATGTCCTTAGGATAAATTCTCAGTAGAATCATTAATTCAAAAGGTATGGTTATTTTGTTGTTTCTAGAGGGGCTGTGTCAACTTACACTCATAGATATCAATGGGAGTGAGTCCGCCCCTAAATGCCTCCCAGAACTTTCTGATTGGTTTTATCTGTGTGTCTTTACTTCGCCTCAAGAGACCAAGCTGGGTCACCACCAAGACAGTCAACCCTGAGTTGCGTGCAGTGTGGGGAGAGCGTATTTTAACGTCCCACTGGCTCATGTAGAACAGTTAATCTGGCTCATTTAGCAAAGTTGTAAATAGAGTTCTGCTAGGGCTGGACTCAGCTGTCAGAGCTGCCTCCTAAATTTTAGAAGTGGGTGTAATTTCCATAAATACGCTGCTTCGAATTCATATGTTGAGAGCATCCAGCATCTCTCCCTCCCAAAGAGAGGAAACAGAACTGCAGGCAATCCAATCCCAAGCATCTTTGGCAAAGCACCTGAAAGGGGACAGACCTCAAAATCCTGAGACATTTTATAAAAAGGTCAGTAAAAGCCTTTCCAGTGGAGGAGAGTCACTTATAACCAAAGACTGAATCAGAAGTCTTTTTCTGAACAGTTGTACAGATGAAAACGTTCTATTTGGAAGCAATCAATAGTGAATGCTGTGGACTTCTCCTAACACTGTGGTGATTTCACCAGCAGTGCTATGAACTTTCCCATATTTGTACAACGGATGCTCAAGTGTTTAATTGTTTAATTCCCCGAGCGGCTGTAACATGCCAAGCGTATGTTATATGCTACAGACGGTACATGGTGTAATCCCTTAGCCCTGACAAGTTTGGCCCAATATAGAGTAAACTAACAATTAGAAATATAATACAGTGGTTCTCGAACTTGGCTGTATGTTAGAACTACCTGGGGAGCTTTAAAACTTCCTAATGCTTAGGCTGTATCTATGACCGATTATGCCAGAATGCCTGGGAGTGGGAGCCAGGCATCAGCGCTTTTTAAAAAATATTCCCAGGTGAATCCAAATTGCAGCAGTTTGGGAACCACAGATAAATGACATATCAGAGAGGGCTATATAAGCCTTATTCAGCTCAGAAAAATCATGGGAGTCTTCCCAGAGGAGGTGACCAGGCTGTTTTGAAGAATGAATCGATTCTGCTGCGGTTTGCAACGTGAATCCTACAAATGCCATGCGTGCATCCCACACAAACATAAATAGAAAAGACTTATATGTCACAAGAAACAATGATCTTTGGAAAAAAATTCCCATTGGTGGTAAAGAATTAACTGACTGTATATAGTCAAACATCTCCTCAAACTGGATAATCACTGGTCTCTCACGTCCTCCGCGTGGCCCACCACGCTGAGAACAATACAAAGCAAAAAAGAAAAATCTCAGTGGTCCGTCAGCCTGCCAAAGCTGGTAAGCAAACAAGCCAACACAAGCTCTAGAATTACAACAAGGATATGGCATCAATATAAAAGCGGATTTGAACTTCAAGGCAATCTCTGGCTTTTTCGGTAACACAGCAAAAACATAAGTTTGGCCAAGTTTCATTAGTGCTCCTCTTCCGCCGTGCTCCCCCCCTTTATTTCCACCGCAATGAAGACAGCGGGGAATGGGCCAGGTGGGCAGCCCACAGCTCCCTTAGTTCTGGTGTTGAAGATAGCTACAGAGTGCCTGGCCATTGATCTGCTCCCTGTCATCCTGCTTAAATCAATAATCTATTAGTCCCTTTAAATGAGAGTTAGATTCATCAAATGCCCTTGAGAGGCCTCAAACATTCTGTTCCTTATTCCGGGCAAGCACAATCAGTCTATGGAATGATAAAATTTTTGCTCAAAAACTCTGCAGGCTCAGCAGACAACGTGTCCTGTGTTAACTCATTCAGTGATGTCAGGCAGGCCAGAGAATGCAGTTTTTAGACTTCCCAGAGGGGAGAAAGAAAGAGGCTGGTGTCATTCAATAAAATGCCGGCACTCCAGCCATCCTGTGGGGATTTCAGTTTGGGGAAAAGCAGCCTTTGAGGACTCATCCGGACCTGCTTTTTCTTTATTTCCCTGCTTACCTATTGTCCTGTGCGGTTTTGGCCGGTGGCTGCCTCCCCAACAACTGCAGCCTCCGGGGCGTCACCCAAACTGTGCACCAGACCGCTGTCAGGGAACCGCCAAAGCAGGAACTTTCACGCTCAGCGAGGTGGACGTTTGGCTCCACGGGACCTTGCCCAGAGCAGAGTCAGCAAAAGAGATGCTCTGGGGCCTTCCCCAGGCTGCCAAAGGAGACAGCCGACCCACACCTGCACTGACAGAAGCTTCTGGCCCATCTTCTAAACCTCTCCGTTCCCGCCAGGCAGAGGAGGCTGTCACTGGGGCAAACAAAGCTAGAGGCACCTTCCTTGCAGAAAAGCCCCACAAGTCTTGATTGCCTTCATACCAACGCTCCTCCAGGTGCGTCTGGACCACCATCAGCAGCAGACCTCTGGGGGTGAGGAAGGCTTGTGCTTTAAATGAGTGATTTTCAGACTGTCTATGGTAAATGACCATTTCTTTTTTTTTCTTCATAGATTGATAGTAATAAAAGCAAATCTCGAGGGGGAAAAAGATACAAAATGAAATCTCCAGGAAAAAAGGAATTTCAGAAAAGATGCTCAAAACACAAGCTACAAGTTAAAATGAGGGGGGAAAAAACTGATTTTTTTCCTAGACATAAAATTACTCTTGTCGAATTGCTGGACAAATTTCTAAACACCTGCTCTTGCCGCCTCATTCCTCCAGGACTGGCAAGGGGCCGAAGCTGGCACTGTAAGAAGTACAGTTCTGAAGGACTCCAAACTCCGAGGTGGTTTGCAGACAAAACAACAAACGAAACGAAATCTCCACCGACCAGATTCTGCACAAAAGCAGAATACCAGCACTCCCAAATGTCACAGCTTTCTTAAACAGTCACAACTCTGAAGGTTTAATTCACTCCAAAAAAAAAAAAAAATAAATAATGCTATTGCATGTTAAGAGGACTTGGTGCTTATAACTTAACTCACCTGAGAAAACATAGTATAAAAGTCCTTGTTGTTACAACACACCTGAGTGTCATTTAAACACACGGAAAGCTTCTAACAATAGCTCCCTTCACAATTCCTAACATGCTTGGCATTCTTCTAAAGGTTAGATTAGTAGCAGATAACATTTTAAAGAGAAGGCCCAGTATACTGTTTTTCTTTGTTTTTTTTTTTTCTTTGTGAGAATTAATTTACAGCTGGCTAAGCCATGTTGACAGACTTCAGGATTTCACGTTGGGCCTGATTAGACGCGGGCGGGGCAGGCATCCCGCGTTATCAAAGTCTTGCCTTTTTTACTAGAACCTTCGATGATTAAGAAGCATATTAATGCACTCTCTGGGCAGCCGAGCTTTAAAAGAAAAAGAAAGGAGTTGTAAAGCAAAAGGCATTTCCTGCATGGCCCCCGGGGAATTTTGAGCCCCGAGCTCCGGGACCCGGTGGGAGGGAGTCATTTCAGCTAATTAAGGGAGAAACGCAAAGTGTTGCATTTGGTCAAAACATTCAGCTGGGTTTCATTTTTGTTGGCACCGAAGAGAGCCAGTCTGGATTTCCCCCCCTCCGCTTTTTTCTGTGGATGCACTGCAGGATCGCAAGGCCCACAGCTCACATACATTAGGGAGAAAGTCAAAGGAAACGCCAAAGTTCAACCAAAGTACAAGTAATTAGAACCAGATTCTGCGCTGCGGCCGTGTACGCATGCGCGCACGCGGGCCTTCTTTTAAATTATTCTTTACACGTGAGCGCGGGGGGCCTCGGTGCGGCCGCTCGTTTAATTTTCCAATGGGGGTGGGGGCGGGGTCTGCTTTTAATCATCTTTCAGGAAAAGCGGTTTGTTTCCACACTCGAGGGATTTTGCAAATCTGTGAATCGCATTTTGAAAATTAGGTGATTGCCAAAGAAAAACTCCGGTTTGGAACGGTCTTGCCTCGCTCCGCTGCTGGCTTTGTTACCCCCAAGCAGCTCCGAGATCAGTCCCGGGTCTGGGGAAGGGGAGGGGAGGTGGCGGGGGACGCCGGGGCGGGCTCGGCAGTCTTGACTCAGTAACCTGCCCGTGACCCTGACGGGGTGTGCGCTGGCCCGGGTCGCCCGGGATGCTGGCCCGGGGCTGGGGCTGGGGCTGGCGCTGAGAACCGCTGCGGTTCTCCCCGCGCCGGCAACAGGTGCTGAGCACGGGCAGCAGACCAGAGGGGCGGGGAGGGCTTCGATTTTCTAGCCCTTAAAGAAAGGCTGGCCTTCCGAGCTGCGGCCCCGGCCCCGGCCTCGGCACCTTCCCAGGTGGAAGGCGAGACTCCCGCGCGCCCGCCAGCCCCGCCCCAGAAGTGCCCGCCGAATCCCAGCAGGCGTGTTAACAAGAGCCCCAGAGAGTTCCCAGGCCTAGCAGCAACATCAGAGCCACCCGGACATAAAAATGCCTTGCCGCTGTCCTAACCTCTCCGGAATCCCAAACGATCTGCTGAGTCAGTTTGGCACCGGGACGGTGCCGGCTTCCCCTTTGCTCAGGTCCCCTCCTCGGGCAGTTAGTACATTATTCAGATCTCCAGGCTGCCACTGTGTTTATGCTCACCGGAAGCCTGCATCTTCTCCCACGGAATTTTGGCAGTGGGTTTTAGCTGGCGGAGGGGGGTCGGAGTTGGAGGGAAGAGCTGAACTAACAGAACCTACCATTACTGAGCACTTACTAAGTGCCCAGGGCTGGGCTAAGTGTTTCTAAGGCAGAGCCGCATTCTCCGCCCCCAGCCCCCGGGGGAAGGGAGGGGAGGGCCCCCGAAGTCGGCGCCTTAGCATCGCAGAAATTTAAACACAAGACTGTTAGTTTTACAAGAGATTTAACTGTCTGAATACTCTTTGTTTTTTAAGATTTTTTTTTAAAAAATATGGACCATGTTTAAAGTCTTTAGTGAATTTGTTACAATATTGCTTCTGTTTTATGTTTTGGTGTTTTTTGACCGGGAGGCACTCTCCGAGCAGGGATGGAACCCACAGGCCCCGCATTGGAAGGCGAGGTCTTAAACTGGACCTCGAGGGAAGTCTCCATATTCCTCTTGTTTCACTCAAACCCACAGCTTTTAAAGCTTTTTAACCCACCTCCTTTATCTCCTTCCTCTGCTAGGAATATCACTAGGTGTGGTCCGCCAGGGCCTATTTACTGGCATTGTAGAACTGCAGGGTCGGGTACCTCCCTTTCTTTTAATTGATAGTTATAATTTTCCAAACACTGACTTGAATCAAGACATGGTTAAATTTGACAAGATAGTTTAGGCCTTGTCAAAAGAGCAACTTCCCTGGTGGCTCAGATGGTAAAGCGTCTGCCTACAATGCAGCAGACCCGGGTTCAATCCCCGGGTTGGAAAGATCTCCTGGAGAAGGAAATGGCAACCCACTCCAGTATTCTTGTCTGGAAAATCCCATGGACGGAGGAGACGGGTGGGCTATAGTCAGTCCATGGGGTCGCAAGGAGTCGGACATGACTGAGCGACTTCACTTTCACTTTATCAGGAGAGACGGGCTGAGGATCCACTGATCTTCCTGTTCTGCAGCTACATCTGCCTGGGCTCTTGGCCAGCAGCAGGAATTATTCCTGGGAATGACTTTTACCATGGGAAGTGCTGTCATATTTTCCTAAGGGACTATGACACATTGAACACCTACCTTTCATTTTTATAATATGCATTTCTTGCTTCAAGGAACATAGTCGAAAATTATCTCCTAGGTTGTTTTAGGTGACGTTTGTAACAGACGATGCTTTAGATCACTATTTTCTAGGACAGAATAAGATAGCTTGTGACAGGTTCAAATAAATTCTCTCTTAAAATCACTTAACGGCCCGACACATCTAACTACTTATTAATGATGTGAACAGAGAGGCATCAGAAATGGAAGGCGTGAACGCAACAAACGTGAGACCCAGTCTCTGGAGTCAAGTACAGATGAAGCTAATTGCATGGCAATACGAAGGTCCCTGAAGAGTTAATCTCCACACCAAATGAGTCACTCTCATATTCTACTTCCAGTCAGAATTCCCATAATTCTTAAAAAGCAATTATTGCACTAACAAATGACATCCTATTATCTGTTCAAATTTCTTACGCCCACAGTGAATTAAAACAAGAGCATTAAAATGTATATCATCTTAGATATACAGTTATTTGTTTATATCCCATAAATAGTTTTGAAAATCACATTGATACCAGCCTTACAGAAAAGTAATAAGGGGAGGATACTTTGGGGGAATAGTTTTAAAAGAGGACATTTTGTCACATGGAAATTTCTGCCACTCTTCCCAGCTCTTGAGTAAGTTCAAGGGTAAAGACACCCCTCTTTTGCAACAAAGTAGTGCTGTACTTACTGGGTCACCATCTGTTGCAAAGAAGTGTTTTGTTGTTGTTGTTGTTGTTGTTATATCTTGTTGTTATTTTACAGGTATACGCTCATATTAGTGGCTTCAGAATAACTTGGAAACCAATTCAATCCTCATCATCTGGGTTTTCTTGTTTCCTAAAAAGAACTAACATGCCCTGAACCTACAGAAAACCGTGTGAGGAAGTGATGGGAAGGTCATGCGCTTTGCTGCCAGAACCACCTGGCTGGGATCCCTCTTCTGCCACTTATTTAGTAACCAAAGAGTTTCCTTTCCTTCTCTGCACCCTAGTGTCCTCTTGGACACTGCAGATAATCCTAAAATTCCTGCTGGTGAAAGAGAGAGTATGTTTGCAACTTGCCTGACACAGTGTTCAGTAAGTGATGGTCAACCTGGACCTCCACATCCGTCCACTTTTCCCTCCATCTTTTTTAATGTTGAACAGTGGCTCTTAACTAACACTGATTTTTGCCCCCTAAGAGATAGTTGGCAAGGTCCGGAGAGATTCTGGCTATCATAATTGGGGGCAACTTCAGGCATTTTTTGATTGCAGCCCAAGGATGCTACCAAACATCCCACAGTGGACCCCATGTTCACAGAAGCACTCTCCACGATAACCGAGAAATGGGAGCAACCTAAATGCCGATAGAGGAATGAATAAAGATGTGGCACATATATATATAATGGAATATTAGTAGGCCATTAAAAAGAATGAAATAATGCTGGTAAAGAATCCACCTGTCAATGAAGGAGATATAAGGGATGAAGGTTCAGTCCCTGGGTTGGGATGATACCCTGGAGAAAGGAATGGCTACCCACTTCAGTGTCCTTGCCGGGAGAATCCCATGGAGAGAAGAGCCTGGTGGGCCACAGTCTGTGGGGTCAAAAAGAGTTGGACACGACTGAAGTGACTTAGTACACACACACGCAGCAACATGATGGACCTTGAGATTATCATACGTGAGTGAAGTAAGTCAGAGAAAGACAAATACCACAGGGTACTGTTTATATGTGGAATCTAAAAAAATGGTACAAAAGAACTTATTTACAAAACGGAGAATCACAGATGTAGAAAACAAAACTTATGGTTACAAAGAAGGAAAGAAGGGGGGTGGGATAAACTAGGAGACTGGGATGACACATACACACCATTATATATAAAATAGATAACCAGTAGGAAACTGCTATTTAGCACAGGTCACTTCTACGCAAAACTCCGTAATGATCTATATGGGAAAAGACTCTAAAAAACACAGATCCGCTATATATATATATATATATACACGTTTATATATATACACATGTTTACATGTGTAATCTTAAAAAAAAATGGTACAAATGATGGTCAGGTCGGCTTCCTAGGCCTCAGTTTCCTACTCTGGGAGATGGGGATGACAAGCGTGAATAGCACATTGCTGGGTCCACACCAGGTAAACAACAGAACTGTACATTTGAGTATTTGTTAGAGTATCTGGGAGCAGGTGGGCGAGCCATGTCTTAATGTGACCAACACTTTAGACGACAGGAAGTTGTCATCCAGGCAAACAAGACCCACAGGACGATACTGCCAGCGACACTCCTGGAGCACGTACTACGGGGCTAGTAGGTACCACCCCCTGCTCTAAGCGCTTGACGTGTATTAATTCATTTGACTCCCACAATGGCTCTATGAGTAAGCTTGTCTTTATTTCTAGATAATACTTCCTGGCAAGACGCTGGAGGTGTGGACTGGTGCAGGAACTTGCGCGAGGTCGCACAGTGGGGAGCAGATAAGCAGGAATTGGCAGGCACGTGATTTTGAGTTCAAGAGAATGGATGTGACCCCGGTGCTGGGCAAGGACGGGACACTGACATCCTGTCTTGTGATCCTACAGAACTTCTTTGGCTGGACACTGGCAAAGACCCTGACAGCAAGTTTGAGAAACTATCAGACCATGTCAAGCAGACCCATGCCTAAGGACAGAAAGTAAAACTAGAAAAGTGAAGCAGAAAGAAGCCAAAGGGACAGCAAGAATATGCACTTGCTCCTCTCCAGTCAAAGCGGTGTGGCAGGCAAGTCCCCCAGAAGCAAACCCAGGGGTCAGGAGGCACGCACATCGCAGACTGGAACCCCTCCCTCACCTTCCCTGCCGCGAAGGGGCGCAGGGTGGAGCGGCTCAGACGAGGGTCCGAGGGCGTGTGACTCCGCGGACCACCGCCAGCTCGGGGCTCGGCCGGGCGGGCAGAGGGGGGCTCCGGCCCCTCCCTGGGCAGTGGCTCCGTTTCTTGCCAGCGGACCACTTCCTCTCCCTTAGCCAGGATGTGTCTGGCACAACAAGGGAGCCCGAGGCTGTGTGATGGCTCTGCCGTCCCCGTCTGTCCCTGTCCGCAGGCTGGGGATGCCTTTAGGAGGGCTGGGTCTCCCGGGAGGACCAGGGCGTGGGTGGCGACAGGAAGCACCCCGCAAAGCTTCTAGCGGATGAACGCGACGACTGAGCTAGTGAGGGAGACGGCCACACACACCACGCCAAGGGACGCAGCACTGGGGGTATTTCATTTTCACGGGTGCTTATGTTTCTACATGGAATGTTCATGTTAGAGAGATGCTCTAACACGGCGGATTTTCTTCATCCGTAACAGTGATTTCTGACTGCTTCTTCCTGTGAGAGGGAAGAGGGTGTCAAAGTGCTCTCCTTTGTGTTCTTAAAAAAAGAAAATTGCTGTGGCTTCCCTGGTGGTCCAGGGGTTGAGGACCCACCCTGCAACGTGGGCAACACGGGCTCCATCCCTGGTCCAAGAAGAGCCCACGTGCCGAAGAGCAAGTAAGCCCACAGGGCAACTGCCGAGCTGGCGTGCTCTGGAACCCCGGCGCCCTGGAACCCACGCGCTCTGGAACCCCGGCGCCCTGGAACCCACGCGCCATGCTCTGGAACCCCCCTGCTCTGGATCCCACTAACCCTAACCCTGCTCTGGAACCCCCCCTGCTCTGGACCCCACTAACCCTAACCCTGCTCTGGAACCCCCCTGCTCTGGACCCCACTAACCCTAACCCTGCTCTGGAACCCCGGCGCCCTGGAACCTCTGCGCTCTGGAACCCCGGCGCCCTGGAACCTCCGTGCTCTGGAACCCATGTGCCACGCTCTGGAACCCCCCTGCTCTGGACCCCACTAACCCTAACCCTACTCTGGAACCCCGGCGCCCTGGAACCTCCGCGCTCTGGAACCCACGTGCCACGCTCTGGAACCCCCCTGCTCTGGACCCCACTAACCCTAA
>CM035300.1:4823113-4851449 GCA_020226075.1 Hydropotes inermis | reverse complement strand
AAATGCCTCGTAACGTGAGTGTTTTTCCACTCCTGCAAAAGCGCCGCAAGCTCTAAGCTGGAGCACGCAGAGGAGCCGCCCCTCGGGAAGCGGGGGTCAGAAACTTTCCGTTTGATAGTCTTTTCCTCTCTGTCCCTTGCGGGCCGAAGGGGACTGCGTTGGCTCAGAGGTGAAATTCCCGCTTTTTGGATTCATTTGTTTCTTAAAAATTATCCTAAGTCAACACGCAGCATATGAAGGAGTCGAGAATGAGTTCCTCCCGCCCCAAACACGCCCAGTCACGCAGATATGCAGGGTTTCCTAAAACACAGTGATCAAGAGCGTGCTTGCGGAGTCAGACTGAACAAGGTTCCAACCCAGCTTAACCTCTGAGCAGCTGTGTGACCTGGGACAAACACCTAACCTCCCAGGGCCTCAGCTTGCTCATCTGTAAAATGGGAATACCGCACTGCGGCCCCCAGTGGGTTGCTGTGAGGACAAAGAAACAGCGCTTGCACGGCCCTCAGCACACATCCCGGGACCATCAGCTGTGACTCCACTCAGGCAGGCTGAGGGCGGCCTGAGGGCCCACTGCTCAGAATCAGGACTAGAGCCCAGCTCCCCGGAGCCCCAGGCCTGAATGAAAATTACTTTTCTGCTCTGGACACCCCGGTCTGGCCCCGGTCACCGCAGCCGCCACTCCAGTACCCCTTCCCTCACTCCCACCACCGCATGCAGGTTTTGCGAACTGATTATGTCAAAGTTTTCTATTTCCAAGGGCCACTTTTTACCCCTCCTAGCCCCTCCAAACTTGCCTATTAGAAGATAGTCATTTTAAGAAAACGGATTTTTTTTTTTTTTTTTTTTTTTACATCTCCCACACTGACCGGAGGAAGGAAGAGCTTTTCGGCCATCACCGACAAGGACAAACACGGTGTTTACAAATACACCCAGGCAGAGAACTGTTAAGGGACAGCCAGTCCACCCTGCAGCCATTTTGCACAACTTGCTTAGAGGATGCAAGGGCGCATCAAAGAAAAGCAGCTCCGGGAGGGATTAAAACAGCCTTCGTGAGCCAGTGCCCCTGCACTCCGGGCTGCGGATTCTCTCACAGCGCAGGGCGCAGAGTGGGCGGGCAGGGCCGGCTTCCTCGCGCCTCCCAGGGAAGGACGGCTGCCGGCTCCTTTCTGTGCGCGGGCGGGAATGCGCACTGGCCTCCGGGCCTTTACGAAGCCTGCCGGGCACCCGCCCCGTGCCGCTGGGCTAGCACAGCTGTCAAGCGGCACTCGTGGCGTAACCTGAACACTACGCATTGCGCACACTTACCAAGTCAAAGACCCTTTTAGGAAGGAACATCTGAACAGTGTTCAGCCCAGCAAGCTCACTTCTTGCAACTGAAAAGTCTTGGGTGATAAAAGAGGTGGTACGATTCTGCTGAAATCCCATGTTTGTTATTCTCTCTCTCTTTTATGTGGTCATCATTTTGTAACAGAGCTTTATTATAAGAAATCCTTTAACTACAAAGAAAACACACATTTTAAGCGAGGAGCACGGAGGAATTTACGAAGCATTTGGTAACACTCCGGTCATGAAGACAGTTGTAAAGATAAACACAAAGCACCCGGTCCTGTGCCACTTGCTATGTGGTCCACGATTTAGCGACTCAACCACCACCACCATGAGACTTACAGCTCCAAATGCTGATTTAAGGTCCTGGGAATTCCTTGGAAACTGGAATTATTTTGTACAAGATGGGTGAAAAGTTCTTTGGGGAGGGGGGGAGCGCAGCTTTATTTAAAGTACAGCTGAAAGAGCTCAGTTAGAGAGAAACATGGCACCATGTCCAGGTTTGTGCACAGGTTACCTCTGGCCCTTAGCACTTGCCAAAGGGCAGGGTGCACTGGTCTCAAGGTAGGGAACTTGGGGACCGGGCCCCCCAAATTCTGTTTAATCCATTCTTTAAGCTACAGTTTCAGCCTCATCCAGGAAGGGAGACAACTGTTCCCACATTTCTTTCCTCAATACTTTGTCATGGCACAAAGACAATGACAGAGATGTCTGTGTGTCTGTGTGTGTGTTGGGGACTTGGAGATTGGTATTTTCTATAAGAAAATTTTACGTTTCTATTCACCTAGGAGCCCATTGTTCTTAACTGTAGAGAAATAAACTTGAGGCTTGAAATCAACCATCAGTGCTTAAATCCTTGTGCATAGGATATTATGGGTTTTTTTTAATAGTGCAACAGTATTCACTAGTCAATCTATCATTTCTCATCCTGAATTGACTAGGTAGATAGCAACTATTAGAGTTATTATTTAATCCAAATATAATTGAAAAAGTAGACCCTAAATTGAGCCAGGCATTTCTCATCATTTCTTTGTCAGTAAATATACTTCTTATAATTTTTAAAAATCTGACTTTTCCTTCACATTCTTCTCCTTAAGTAAAATTAAGAAAAGATACGCAAATAGGCACAGTTCTTTAAATACATATCTATGCACCATAAAGATTAATGAACAGGTAGAAGGCGAAAAATGGCCTAATTTGTGGATAATGAAATTTAAGTTACTGACACCTATTTTAAACATTAACCAGTTACTTGGATAGAACCCTTTCCCAAACATGCTCTTAGTGAGGCATAAAATAACATTCGGCTTCTGTTGTGTCATGGCTTCTGTGTTCTTTGTGTTTGATCAATGATGAAAGGAATGCTAATAAAAGTATTCCCAACCTCAAACAAACACAAAAGCAAAAGTTTGAGCCCTAAATTCATTTTGTTTCAGAGTAACTGTATATTTGTCAGTGTGACACAGCACATTTGAAACCCATAATCATAAAACAAAAATTTATGGCCAGGGTTCAGGGTCTACATCTGTTTCTCTGGTTTCTCTGCAGCGATTACCCGCTGGACAATCCAGAAAGCAACACCATGAATCACGCCCGACAAACATGTTGGAACTGGAGAGTCTGGTGAAGAAGGCGCAGGCGTCTCTGCGCACCAGCCCCCGGCGGCCCTGTCCGCAGCCGGCCCGCGCCTCCGCCGTCTCAAGAGAAGGGTTCCCGGGCATGAGCCGCCGCCGGATGCCAGGCCCGCAGAGGGCGGGCGGGCTGGCGGGCGTGGGGCGGAGCGAGGGCCGGGCCCATTACTGGAAAGACGCACCTGCCTCCTCCCTGCGTTTTTCTATTGTTTTTACTTTATTAGTTTTTTTAACTGTTCATCTCATGTAAACCCCTCTTGCCATAATTCTGCCACACACACCCCCCCAAATAAATGACCAGCATGGCGTGGAGTGGGGTTTCAGCAGGGCGGATGGGGCAGGGGTGTGTGTGGCGGGCACAGGCCAGTGCTGAGCCGGTTCTTGGGGCTCCTGCACCCGCGGGCTTAGCGGCTTTCCGAGCTGGGCGCTGGGGCAGCCCTAACACCGATCAGCATAGGAACCCGCCCCGGCCTGTCCCTCTGAACCCCGGATCTGAGGCCGGCCCACGGCAAGGGACATGCATCCCCAAGACGAGCCCCCATCCCTGCAGACGCTGGGTCTGCTCAGGGCGCGGGAAACAAGTGCTCTTCCTCAGAAATGTCTCTCCGCCTCCAGGGCTGGCCGCTGCGTCCTCCCTGCATTTGGCGCCTCTCTGCAGTTTCCGGCTTTGTCCAGTTTCCCGCCCATCACCTACAGACACTGTCCCCAGGACAGGGGCGCCCCTTCCCTTCCCAGCCCCGAGTGGCCTGCTCGGCGCTTCCTGCGTTTGCTGTGGGTGCTGGTGCCCTACAGTTCCTGCCGTCCGAGGGAGGCTAGGCTCCTGCCAGTGAGCCACGGGGCCAGCAGTGGGCTCAGCCAGTCCTCCACCCGCCACCTCTGCGGGCCAGCAGTGGGCTCAGCCAGTCCTCCACCCGCCACCTCTGCTGCCACTGGCTCGTGTCTGGGGGAGCCCGCCTGTGGCTATTTCCTCTGGTCTGTTGCGTCCCCCTTTTTCATTTGGGCTTTTAAAAAAGTAATGCGTCTTCATAAACACTCAGAGTCTAGCCCAGGAGATAGAAAGTGACAATGATGTGTACACCCTCCATGTCTCCATTCATCAAATGCTGAGCCCTGGGCACCTGTCTGTACCTTCCGGAGGACTGTCTGCTGCTTTTCTATAACTGTAATCAAACAATATATGATGTTCTGATTGTTCTGTTTAGTAATAATCAGTATACATAGAACTAGCTCATTAAAAACAACACATAGCTCAATTTTAAAAAAGTCTATTAAAAGAATGGGAAGAAGACCTTAATGGACAGTTTTGGTTTTTTTTCCCCCAGAGAAGACATACAGATGGCAAACAGGCACATGTAAATGTGTGTAACATCACTAATTATTAGAGAAACGTAAATCGAAGTCACAATATCACCCGCACACCTGTCAGAATGGCCATCATCAAAAAGACTGCAGATGACAAACGTTGGTGACGATGTGGAGAAAAGGGACCCGTCCTGCAGTGTTGGTGGGAAAACAGTGTGGAGGTTCCTCAAAAAAATAAACCAGAAATGCCATGTGATCCAGCAATTTCACTCCTGAGTGTATATCCAGAAAAAATGAAAACACTGATTTGAAAAGGGAACATGTGCCCCAATTTTCATAACAGCTTTATTTATGATTGCCAAGACATGGAAGCAACCCAAGTAACAGACTAATGGATAAAGAAGATGTGGTACCCAATGGGATATCGTCTCACAGGTCAGAATGGCCATCGTCAAAAAGTCTACAAACAGTAAGTGCTGGAGAGAGTGTGGAGAAAAGGGAACCCTCTTACACTGTTGGTGGGGATGGAAACTGGTACAGCCGTGATGGAAAGCGGTATGGAGTTGCTTAAAAAACTGGGACTAGAACTGCCATACGACCCAGCAATCCTACTGCTGGGCAAACACCCCGAGGAAACCAGAACTGAAAGAGAAACACATGTATCCCAGTGGTTATTGCGGCACTGTTTACAATGGCTAGGGCATGGAAGCAACCTAGATGCCCACTGGCAGATGAATGGACAGGGAAGTTTTGGTACATATATGCAATGGACTATTACTCAGCTATTAAAAAGGATCACATTTGAGTCAGTTCTAATGAGGCGGATGAACCTGGAGCCTATAATGCAGAGTGAAGTCAGTCAGAGAAAGTATATTAACACAGGTATATGAGATTTAGAAAGATGGTACCAACGATCCAACATGCAGGGTAGCAAAGGAGACACAGACGTAATGAACAGACTTTTGGACTCAGTGGGAGAAGACGAGGGTAGGATGATTTGAGAGAACAGCATTGAAACATGCACATTACCATATGTGAAATACATGACCAGTGCAAGTTCAATGCATGTAGCAGGGCACCCAAAGCCAGTGCTCTGGGACAACCCAGAGGGACGGGTGAGGAGGGAGGTGCGAGGGGGTTCAGGATGTAGGGGACACGTGTACTGGTGGCCGATTCACGTTGATGTGTGGCAAAAACCATCACAATATTGTAATTATCCTCCAGTTAAAACAATAAAAAAAAATAAGATGTGGTACATATATACAATGGAATATTACTCAGCCATAAAAAAGAATTTAATTCTGCCATTTGCAACAATTTGGGTGGACCTAGAGAGTATTATGCTTAGTGAAATAAGTCAAAGAGAGAAGGATCAATACTCTTATGTTGCCACTTATTTGTGGATTCTAAAAATAAATGTATACAACAAAACAGACTCACAAATATAGGGAACAAACGAGTGGTTACAGGGGGCGGGGACAAGCTAGAAGTAGGAGATTAAGAGATATAAACAACTGTGTATAAAATAGATAAACAAGGGTACATTGGACAGCACGGGGATGTTGTTACTTTGTAATAACTTTTAATGGAGAATAATCTACAGAAATTCTGAATTACTCTGCTGTACACCTAAAACTAGTATAATATCATGTATTCTTTTACATGAACGCACTGAAATTCATTTAACAGTGCTCAGCGAGTGGATATTTATGTTGTTTTCAGTTTTCCAGTGTTATAAGAAACCCTGTGGGTATGTGTATCAAAACATCTTTTGAAAAAAGTCTAGTAACAGTGTTGACAGGTTAAATGTGCATTTTAAAATTTGATGGCCACACAAAATGGTACTCCAGAAAGGTTATGCTAATATATGTTCCCCTCCCCTCCCCACCCCACCTCATGTTCTAAAACGGAGGTCAGTAAGCTTTTTTCGGTATAGGGCCATAGAAAGTGTTCTAGGCTTTGCAGGATATATAGTGTCTGCTGCAACTGCTCAGCTCGGCTGATGTAGTGTTAAAGGCACCACAGACCACACTTAAATGAATCAATCTGTGTGTGCTTAATGAAATTTTATTTACAAAAACCAGCATTGCACTGGGTTGACCCATACGCTGCAGTTTGTCTGAAAGTGACATTGAAAGTCGCTCAGTCGTGTCCGACTCTTTGTGACCCCACGGACTACACAGTCCATGGAATTCTCCAGGCCAGAATCCTGGGGTGGGGAGCCTTTCCCTTTTCCAGGGGATCTTCCAGGCCCACGATGGAACCCAGGTCTCCCACATGGTGGGCGGATTCTTCGCCCGCTGAGCTGCCAGGGAAGCCAGCAGTTTGCCTGCCTCTGCTCTAAACCAATATTCAATGATTTCATCCAATTCTCCATGGCTCTGTCTCTATCCCAACCTAACCATACACATTTGCATTTTCTTAACACTTTAACTTTCCATCTCCTCTAAAAGCTTCACCCAATTTCAACTGTGTGTCATACAAAGCATAAAATGGCTCTTGTATTACAGTATTTCACCCAGGGTCATCTTTATTTCTCTCTTGGCTTATCATTTTCCCTTTCCTGCTTCTTCACCTCCTTCTCTGAAGAGTATGGGATTACATCTCTCCTTCAATGAGCCCAGATGCCACCATACTTCCTTTTTCCCACACTGAACCCTGCTTTAAAGTCAGTGATTTCCATCAACTCCCTCTTCCCCTAATATACGGTGGCAAGTATCTGGAAGATGGAAAACTAACAATGATTCCTGAGAATAAGTGCCAATGGGCCCACCATGCTACAACCTGCCTGTATGATTCTTCCTGGATTATTTGTTCTCTTTTCCACACATCCTCCAAGGAGCTAAGGGTAGCTCCCACCCAGTTGGCAGAGCACTTACAAGAATTGAGAGGCTCTTTTGGGGATGGAAAGAATCGCAAAGGATTCTCAGAGTGCTTTGGGACTAGAGGATAATGTCAGTAGCTGAGATGTCTTCCTTTTGCTTAGTTCAGCACTTAATACTTTTTTTTTTGGATCATCTGTATGAAAAGAGGCTATCAGTTGGGTCTTAAACCGTGCTGTTTAAAGTAGTTAAAATTCAATACAATTAAAACTTAGTTCCTCAGTCATATTGGCCTCATTTCACGTGGCTATTGGTAATTATGTCAATCGGACCACGCAGATAGAGAACAGTTTCATCATCACAGAACGTTCTGTTGGACCAGGGTGCTTAAAAAGTGAGCTGAGGGACTTCCCTGGGGGTCCAGTGGCTAAGACTCTGCGCTCTGCACTGGGTCCCAGTGCAGGGGGTTGATCCCTGGCCGGGGCACTGCATCTTGCATGCCACAACTAAAAGACCCTGCATGCTGCAACTGAGACCGGGTCAGCGAATGAATACATATTTAAAGAGTGACTGGAGAGGTGGTACAGCACGGTGGGTGGGGCTGTGGAGTCTGGACGTGGACTCAGTTTCAACTCCAGCTCCACCTCTTCCCAGCTGTGTGGTCCTGACCAGTTCCTTTCACCCCAGGTGCCTCGATCCCCTCGCCTGTAAAATGCAGATGTTAATGGCACCTACCTTCAAGAGTTGTGGTAAAGACTGAATGAGGTGATACAAGCAAAAAGCACTTAGAACATGGCCTGAGATATAAGCACTTTGAAAAATGTTAGTGGCGTGTCTATAAGGAGAACACGAGGTCAGGAACAGAGCTCAAACCCTGTTCAGCTGCCTCTGGTGTCAGGGACACAGCTGACGAAGGGGAATTTTCAGCCAGGATGCACAGTTCGGGCTGAGGGGTCCAGGCACATGCAATTAGGGCAAATTCCCCAGGGGATTTTGCTACATAGATGCCTGGTTTAAGTTCCTCAGCATTGAAGCATTATTATATACATTACAAAAGGATGCTTTCTTTTGGTCTCCAAAGCAGACACTGAGTCAGAATGGCAATGAAATATCTGACAAGCCCCACCCTGCTGCTCCTTGAGGGAGGCAGAAAATAGATCCCACGGCGTGCTGTTCTCTGCAAAGTGGTAGTTAGCCTCAGGAACATAAGGCCAATCATGGTTAATTAAATGGCAAGGATATTGTACAAAATGGAAGATGTGCATTGTCTATCTTATCTTTCATCCATTCATCTATCCTATCCACCTACACACTCTTCTGCTGTACCATCCACCCACCCATCATTACCCATCCACCATCCATCTTCCCTTCGAGTTATCTGTCTCCCACTTGCCCCTCTACCCATCTACTCATCCACCTCCCCAACTCTCTCTGAGTCATCCTCTACCCAGGATCCAACTACCAACGGAGATGAAGGGTGTGTGGCTTTTTGGCAGCAACGTCTCGAGTACAGAGAGAGATGAAAGTAAAGTTTCTCAGAAAGCTCGCATCTTTCTCTAGAATCCCTGAAAAGGATTTCTCAGTGACATGTGCTGGTAGAAATAGAGCCAAAGCACTGGCCACTGCCGATTTCCATTAAGGACGTCTGGTAAATCAGGTTGCTGATGCGGAGGCCTCATCCCTGAGAACGTCGAGGAATTTGAAATGCTAATGAAGCCAAGTTCTATTAGCAACACAAAAGTTTCTGACTCAAAGGCCCCAAAGGAATTTCCATCGGATTCTACAGGGAAAGGGAATGCAAAAGTTGCAAATATATCAGAGAGGCCATTGGGCAGGGAGAGGAGTTTAAATTCATCCTGATGTCTGATCAAGAAAAAGGCAAGTAAAAAGCTCAATGCAATTGACTGGGAATTGAGGTTAAAATAAAGCCACAGAGAAATCTCTGGGAAATTAGCTATAGGATATAACGCCACCCCCTCAACCAAGGACTTTGAAAACTTCTGTTTGAGAGGCTATATGTTGGCTTCCAAAATTCATTTTTGACATTTTATCATTGTTTGATTTTTTTTGTTGTTTGTTTTGAGTTAGAGATGTTTCAAAAGAAATTAGCTGGGATTTTTCAGAAGGCAAGAGTTTCAAAATTTAGCATGTAAGTATAGGAAAGCCAAAAGGGAAAGAATAGACAGAAATATGAAATATCTTCCCTCTCTGTTTAAGCAAAACACAATAATACAATGTAAGGTCAGTGCGGTGATTCCAATGGCATGACCATTTCCGGGCTTCACACCCAAGGCCGTGTCATGCAGACGTCTAGGGCTGGGCTCAGGTAATCACGTCCTTTGTACACTAACATGTCAGCCTCTGCTCTGCTGGGACATTCTACTCGGTAAAGAACAAGACACAGACCTTGAGAGGATTAGGTATTAAGAGGGATGAGTTTCTAGGAGAGCAAGTGGGGAAGCTCTGAGCCTGGAGTAAAGTCTGGGTTCTGTGTGTAGCAGCTATATGGCTTTGGTAAACTCACACTTTTTTTTTCTTTAACTTTTTAATTTAGAAAGTTGTTTTAATTGAAGTATAGTTGATTTACAATGTTGTGTTCATTTCTTTTCTACAGCAAAGTGATTCAGTTATGCATGTTTACATTCTTGTTTAAATATTCTTTTCCATGATGGTATATCATAGGATGTTGAACCGAGTTCTCTGTGCTATGAAGTGGGACCTTGAGGTCTATCCATTCTATACATCTGCTAACCCCAACCTCCCACTTCATCCCCCCGCTTGTCTCTCTCTCTTGGCGACCACCTGTCTATTCTCTATGTCCCTCACACCCCTTTTATTTATTTTGGCTGTGCGGAGTCTTCATTGCTGTGTGGGCTTTTCTCTAGCTGTGAGCGGAGGCTACTCACTCGCTGCTATCACAGGCTTCTCCCCGCCATGGCTTCTCTCATTTAAGAAGGGCTTTAGCAGGTGTGGCGTATGGAGTCAGTTGCGCCGAATGGGCCTGTTTGCCTCACAGCCTGTGGAATCTTCCTGGACCAGGGATTGAACCCTGGTTCCATCCTGCATTGGCAGGTGGCTTCTTAACCACAGGGCCATGAGGGAAGTCCCTGAGTCACACTCCTGAGCATTATTTAATCTTCAACTATAAGAAGATACTATGTAATTCCAACAATAGTGTTTATTTCAAGGGAGTATAATGTTGAAGAATTAAATAAACTAATGTATGCGAAAGACTTTTCTAAATTTCTAAAGTATATAGTCATTGCTGTTTACATATTAGGTAAAAAATGGACAAAAAATTTTTTTCCACCTTCTCTTATAAATTCCGTGGCAAGCTCTTAACTCCAGCCTCCCTCTTAATTTAAGCTCCCTTTAAGAATCCATGATAATAGATTTCTAGTGGAGCACAGGGCTCCCAGACAGAGAGAGCATTTCCTCTCTGCAGCCGGCTGTGGCCACGGGATCATGCTCTCATCGATCAGACGTGCTGTGTGCAACTTTCACGTCACATCCTAAAGAGGTGATTTCTCTCTTCTCCCTTTCCTGCCAGCTGAACTGCTTTGGGACCCAGCCTAGTCCACGGGGATTAGAGTAGCAAGTCCAGGAAGGGTAAAGGCTTATGATGGAGGGACCCCAAGGCCCTGAATGTTCACGGGGAACAGAACTACTCAGACACCTATCTCTAGACAGTCACATGAGGGAAATTAATTATATCTTTTGTGTCTGTCTGAAGTATGCAGGTAAGATTGCCTAACACTATACTAGCCCAGAAATTAATTCTATCTTATGTGTCTGTTTGAAATATACAGGTAAGACTGCCTAACACCATACTAGCCCAGAGGCTGGCATGGTTCAAGAGCCAAATCTAGCCTACCGGTAAAACAAAGGCCACCCAAATCCAGCTCATTCAGCAAAATAAAAGTTTTATGAGAGCTTAGAATGTTCACATTTATTTGCTTATATATTGTCTGAGGCTGCTTTCAACCAATGACAGAGCTGAGTGATTGCAACAGAAACAGTATGTCCCACTAAGATGAAAATATTTACGACCTGGACCTTGAGAGAAAAAAACTTCCTGACGCCTGCTGTAGGCGTTCACCACCAATTCATCTGAATTGGCCTTGAAGATGAAATCTACCTGGAGAAGGAAATGGCTATCCACCCTAGTTATTCTTGCCTGAGGAATCCCATGGACAGAGGAGCCTGGCGGGTTACAGTCGCAAAAGGGTCGCAAGTGAGTCGGACTCGACTTAGCGGCTAAGCCGCTGCCACGTGAAATCTACCAGCAGTCTTGGAACTGCATAATATTGAGATCTAAAATTCTCATTTCAAAGACCCCAAGCACACTCCGCAGCTTTTTTTTTTTTTAAGCAAACACACTCCTTCAGCATCTCTGACTTTATTTTGGCTCTGCCAGGATACTCTTTGCTTGGATATCGACAAGACTTATCCCATCCCTTTCTTCATGTCTTTATGAATACATTGCCTTAATGGAGATATAGTGATCCTGTTTAAAATAGTACTCTAGGTCATGTCCATCACTATCGGTTCCTTGAGCCTACCTTTTAAAATTTATGGACATATTACTACCTGGCATACATTTATTCTTTATTGTATGTACCCTAAAATAGAAAGTAATCTCCTTGAGGGCAGCGAGGCCATCCAGTTCACTGTGATGACCCCGGAAACAACAGTGCATGACACACAGTAGTCGTTCAATGAATATTTGTTGAGTAAATTAAAACAGAGCACTTTTGGGAAGATATTGCCATGTACAAATTAACAGAAATTTAAAATAGGCAGAAAATACAATCTACTGTCTCCAGGCAATTTGAGTGGCCTCACTGTACGTAAAATAAAACTAGGACTAGTTATTAAAACACATCATTTTAAAATTGAAATCTACGGCATAAACTACGCTTTTAGTTCACTGCTAAGGGAATTCAGCCTATATGTAGACCAGGAGAAAGGACAGTCTCTCCAAAAACAGCACAGGGCCAATGAGAGATCCACTACAGGAAGAAAGCAACAAACACCACATACAAACGTTAAGTCAAAACGGGCCATGGGCCGAAATGTCAAACATAAAGCTATAAGCTGTTAGATGAAAATGGAAAGGAGCTCTCGTGACCCTGGGTTGGGCATGGATTTTTTTTTTTAATTGGAATATAATTGCTTTACAATGTTGTGTCAGCCTCTCTATACAGTGAAGTGACTCAGCCACAAGCACACGTGTATGCCCTCCCTCTTGGACCTCCGTCCCACGACCCCATCCCACCCGCCCAGGTCACCACCGGGCACCAAGCTGGGCTCCCCAGGTCACAGAGACGCTCCCCACGAGCTGCTTTACACATGATGGGGAGTGATTGTCAACCCCGACCTCCGTCTGCCCCGCCCTCTCCTTCCCACCCTGCATTCACACGTCTGGTCTCTCCATCTGCATCTCTATTCCTGCTTTGGAAACAGGTTCAGCTGTACCGTTTTTTCTAGATTCCACATACATGCGTTAATACATGGTACTTGTTTTTCTCTTTCTGACTTAGATATGACACCAAAGTATGATACACAAAAATACAAACTGATAAGTTAGATTTCATCACAACTAAAATCTTCTTTCCTTTGAAAGATTCTGCTAAAAGAGTGAGAAGATAAACCACACACTGAGGGAAAAAGCATGTAACTGAAAATGAATGTGTATCCATATAAAGAATTGTCAACATTCAAAAGCAGCAAAGCAAGCACCCCAGTGGGTAAATCACTTGGAAAGAAATGCCACCAAAGGCAAAATATCTTGGCAAACAAACACAGGAAAAGATACACAGATACAAAACACAAAAACAAAATATCCACACAGAAATAAAAAACAAAAGATACACAGCATCATTAGTTACCAGGGAAATGCAAATTAAAGCCACAATGAGAAACCATGACATACCACCTACAAGACCCTCTACAATTAAACAAACAAAAACAACACCAAAGCAAGCGTCGCTGTGGTCAAGGAGAAGCTGGAACTCTACACAACGGCCGGAAGTGCAAGACCATACCACCCCTCTGAAGAGGGCTTGGAAATTTCCTGAAAAGTTAAGCGTATACCTACAAAATGATCTAGCTGTTCTACTCCTAGGTCGTTACTCATTTAATTCAAGAAACCTTAAAGTATATTTTTACTCAATAACATGAATGTTCATAGCAGTTTTATTTGTAAAAGCCAAAAGTGGAGATAATTCAACAGGTGAACTGATAAACTCTGGTATACCTATACAACGGAAAGCTCTTGGAAGTAAAAGGAAATGAACTACTGGTACATGATAAGACAGACATGAACCTCACAATAACTATGCTGTGTGAAAGAAGACAGACCCAAGGTGGTATTTAACATACGGTTCCATTTATGTAAGGAAGTTCTAGGAAACGCAAACTAGCACCCTTAGAGGATGCAGAGCCACGGCTGCCCAAAGACAAGATCTGGAGGAAGAGGGAGGGGCACGAAGACCAGACCACAGCAGCACACAGAGAGACGCACCTGCGGGTGGCGGTGCTGTGCGGTGCTGAGTCGCTCAGTGTCTGGCTCTTTGCGAACCCATGGACCGCGGCCCGCCAGGCTCCTCTCTCCAATGGGATTCTCCAGGCAAGAACACTGGAGTGGGCTGCCATTTCCTTCTCCAGAGCATCTTCCCCACCCGGGGGATGGAACCCAGGTCTCCTGCATTGCAGGCGGATTCTTTACCATCTGAGCCGCCACGGAAGCCCAAGTGTGGTTGTACATATGTTCATTATTATTAGTCACATGTTTTATTGAGAATTAAGTGATATATGCGTGCATGTCTGCTAAGTCGCTTCGGCTGTATCTGACTCTTTGCGACCCTGTGAACTGTAGCCCGCCAGGTTCCTCTGCCCATGGGATTCTCCAGGCGAGAATACTGGAGAGAGTTGCCATGCCCTCCTCCAGGGGACCTTCCCGCCCCAGGGACCAAACCTGTGTCTCATTATGTCTCCTGCACTGGGCAGGCGGGCTCTTCACCACTGGAGCCACCTGGGAAGCCCATAATTGACTGATATTTTATATTAATCTCAGGGCTATAACATAATGACTCAGTGTTTATATCTATTGCGAAATGATCATTACAGTAAGTCTAGTTAATATTCATCATTTGTTACAAATTTGTTTTTTTCTGGTGATGAGCACTTTTAATGACCTTCACTCATTTAGCCTGCAACTCACCGCTCCCCCGCTCCCCCCACATCTGGCAACCACCAATCTGTTTTCTGTATCTCTGAGTTCAGGGTTGTTTGTTTTAGATTCCACATATAAGTGACATCATATGGTATTTGTCTTTGTCTGCATGACTTGTTTCACTAAGCATAACACCCTCGAGGTTCATCCATGTTGTTGAAAATGGTGGGATTTCCTTCTTTTTTTGTGGCTAAGTAATAAATATATATCACAGTTTAAAAATCAACTCATCTATTGATAGACACTTAGATGGTTTTCATATCTTAGCTATTGTAAATAATTATGCATTGAACATGGGGATGCACAGAGCTTTTCAAGTTAGTGTTTTCAGTTTTTTTAAATAATTACCAAGAAGTAGGATTTCTGGATCGTGTGGCAGTTTTATTTTTAATTCTTTGAGGAACCTCTATACTGTTTTCCATAGTGGCTGCACCAATTTACATTCCTGTCAACACTGCATAAGTGCTCCCTTTTCTCCTCAGCCTCACCAGCACTTGCTATTTCTTATCTTTTTGGTGACAGCTATTCTAATGGGTGTGAGGTGATGTCATTGTGGTTTTGATTTGTAAGTTATCTGATGACTAGTGACTTTGCGCTCTTTTTCACGTACCTGTTGGCTATTTATCTGTATGTCATCTCTGGAAAAATATCTGTTCAGATCCTCTGTCTGCTTTTTAATCAGAATTTTTTTTTCCTGCAGTTGAGTTAAATGTAATTTTAAAATATATTTTGGATGCTAACCCCTTATCAGATTTGCAAATATTTTCTCCCCTTTCACAGGCTGCCTTTTCAGGTTATTAGTGGTTTCCTTTGCTGGGTACATTATAGTAACTGTGGTGATGACATCACAGGTGTATACATATGTCAGAACTTATTCAATTTCACACTCTATGTGCAGTTTAACGCATGTCAATTATACCTCAATAGAGCTGTCCTAGGAAACAGTACCTAGTAAAATATTTAACACTCAGTATAGTACAAGCACTGACCCCTGAGGATAAACACTGGCCATGTCAGTGTGTTGCAGCTGAATACCCAACCAGCCTTGGTTGCAAAGGTGCTCCACTCCACTGGTATTCTGGGAATGAAATTTAAGACCACAATGCAATAGCACTTCATGCCCAGCAGCATAGATAAATTAAGCAAACAAGGAATGATATGAAGGGTGTGCAAAGATGTGGAGAGATCTGAATTTTTGTACACTGCTGGTGGAAACTGACATTTGTACAGCTATCTTGGAAAAGTATTTGTCAATATCTACTGAGGTCTGACATACTTCACCCTCTAATACAAGGGGATTGTATTCCTATGTACACACTCAATATATGTTCACATAAAAGACATGTGGGAAAAAGGCCACAGCAGTACTAATCACAAGAGCCCCACATGGAAAACTAACCAAATATCCATCTGTAGTAGAAGCGATAAATAAAATACGATGCATTCTATCATTAACTACCATTCGGCAGTGAGAATGAATGAACTTTAACCACAGGCAATGGCATGGGTGAATACCTCAAACCTTATATTGAGTGAAAGAAGCCAGAAACACACAAAAAAGTACAACTGCATGATTCTGTCTTTATAAAGTTCAAAAATAGACCCAATTAATCTATGCTGTTACGAGCTAGGATACCTGTTACCCTTGGGTCAGGATTAGTGAATAAAAGGAAGGAGTTAAGAGCTTTGATGTTCTGTTTCTTGATCTGCCTGCTGGTGACCTGTGTGTGGTCAGTTGCAGGGCAATTCCAAACTGTGTACTTATGATTTGCATACTTATTTCTGTGTGTATTTCAATAGTGTTTGCTTAAAAATAAAGAATAGATGGAATAGATGACTGACAGCTTTTTTAAAATCTCTTCTCAGTTGGTCTTTGGGTTGAAAAAGTTTGAGAACAACTACAGCGGTCAAGAGTCTTGAGAAGGTGAGGTATTCTCAAGCACTGGGGGAAGAGGGGGTGGGAGTCTGGGAGTCACTGCAGAACCGGCTTTGGATATTTCACGCTAAAATACAAAAGGCATCTTGATGAAACCTCATGTCAGCATCTACATCTCCAGGTATTTAACAGCAACATCTAGCGAAGAAACACCAAAGCCTCCACATAGCAGGATATCGTTTTTACCTTTTAAGTGAATATCTAAGAAACGAAACACGGGAGAAAGAAGAGAATGAGGGACAGAGGACAAAAGAAAGATAAAACAGCCACTTTCCTCTAGATGATAATTCGCTATCAATTCCCACCAAGAAGCACCTTACCACAATGTGGTAATGGAAGCCAAAGGTGATCAGACAGCTTACAGGCTCTGTGAGGCTGTGATGCCCCATGATGACTGTCTCTAATGCTTCCTGCAGTTCCCGGACGACAAGGTTTTAAGCGGGATGGCAGTTCACCTGCAGTTGGCCATTTCCCCAAAGTCAGGGGCTTCCACCCTGCCCTCACCCAGCCCCCAGTTCCGGGGCCCTGCTGCCCCGCCCCTGCTGGCCGGGAGTCTCTCCTGCACTGTCCCTCTCCTGAGTCACCCGCTGACTCTCCAGACGTCCCTGCATCTTTTGGACTTGCTAAGAGCTTGGGTTGCTTGGCATTTCCTCTCTGGATGCCAGGGGTTACCACCCTGGTTACCAGTCAGTTCTCCTGTTGGATACTAGCTCATCAGGACACAGGGGTGCAGGCCAGGCTCCAAAGGACATTCCTTGGCGCTGGTTTAGAGTACTGGGAGGTACTATGCCTAGGCCGCTTTGTGAGTCTTTAAGAGATACTTTGGTTGCCTGTCTGACCGAGGGCACTCCTGGCATTTCGTGGGTAGCGCTAGAGACATCTGTGGTTCCATACAGTGAAGAACTACTCACGTCCCACGTGGCTCTGGAGGGCAGGTAATCCACGTAGGAATGTAACCTGAACCAAGAAGCAAATTCCTTCCTGACAAACACAGGAACTATGCTTTTTTGCATGGTTTTAATATGCAAAAAAAACATTCTGGGTCTTCCAAGGTGCAACTGTCCTGTAGATTGAGGGAAGTGAGTGTTTTACACTGTGAGGAATTTTACGAAGAGTTGCTTCAGAATGCCACACTGATTACTGAAGCTTCACCTTGCTCATTCTGCATGGTAGCTGCTGCTTTCTTTGTGGTTCTACAAAAAGGTATGAACAATATCTTATCTTGTCTTCTAGTGAGACACGCCCAAATATTTACATATTAAAATACAGTCATCTATTATAAATAACTTCCATTTTTAAAAATATTATCACTGGGATATTATGATTTTTTTTAAAAAAATGTTGCACACATTATACATATATATGCACACATGTGTTTATATGCATATATATATACACATACATGTGCGTGTGTGCTGTCACTTCAGTTGTGTCCGACTCTGTGTGACACCATGGACTGTAGCCCGCCAGGCTCCTCTGACCTTGGGATTCTCCGGGCAGGAACACTGGAGGGGGCTGCCACGCCCTCCCCCAGGGGATCTTCCCAACCCAGGGATCGAACCAGCGTCTCCTGCTTTGCAGGCGGGCTCTACTACTGCAGTACTGGGGAGGACACACGGGGTCGCTTTGCAGTACACCTCAAAGTAACACAATATTGTAGATTAACTATACTTCCATAAGAAGTAAATATAAGTAAATAAATAAAAATAAATTTTTTTAAGTGCTGCACTGGTAAATGATATCTATGGATTTCATTCCAGAATGGAATAGGATGTTTTCTAAACTATCTCGTATATAATGGAGATATTGAGTCTCAGAAGGCTGGGATCCACTGATTTATAAAAACAGTTCCAATTCCTTTGAAAATTGTTAAAATGCTTCTGTAAGATCTCAACTTTTTATGCCAAATATCAGCTGACCTTTGCCCAGTGTTGTGTTGGTAAATATTTAACAAGTGGGTTTCCATGGGGGAGAAGTCCTGGTTCACAATATTTGCCAATTTCCTTGCTGTAAATGCTCTGTGGGCAAGTTCAAGAGTCATCTCACATGACAACCCTGAGCCTAGACCTGGGCAGAGATGACAAATATTAGCTCCTCTAACTTTCGCAAGTCAGGGGACCTGAGGACCCCCGGTTATCAGTTTTCTGCTTAGACATCGTCCCAACTTTCTCTAGGTTTTCTCTAGCAGCACTCAGGGGAGCACAAAGTAAATCGAGCACAGAATAAATAAATGAAATAAGTCACAACTTTATAAGGGTAACAAAAATACCACAAGGCTCAGGTTCAAAGGAAATGCAGACAAGCATGAATGAAAGAGTTCTCTACATCGTCAGCTGATGTCAATTAAGATTCCAGGATAAAAAGAGCTGCCTTGTTCAGAGGAGAGCCAGAGGATGTGGCAATATGCTTCCAGTCCTTATTCTGCCGCTGGTTGGAGAGAAAACTCTGAAGACAGATTTGTGAAACTGTTTAAGGGCAATCCTGGGACAGGACCTTTTGCTTAGCCAGCTGGTGGAACTCCATGGGCCACGGACTGGCCCTCCTTGGTGGTATCTTAGCTTAGATTGTCGGGTAACCCATGGTCAGGTGCTTAGTTATCAGTCATTTTCAGGACTGGGGGGTCCACATGGTGTGTTTGGCCAGAGCACAAAATCTCATCGAGGAATGGTGGATGAGTTATCAGCTGAGAGAAAGGATGAACACATGAGCTGGATTGGTATAAATGACGCTCAGACAGGAAAAAGGCACCCAGATCTGTGGCAATGGGGATCTGTCCGATGTAAATACACACGTCTGATTTTCAGTTTGTCTAGGACCAAAGTTAGCCACATTTTCTTCTTTTTTTTTTGACCGCACCGAGTGACTTGTGGGATTATAGTTCCCCAACCAGGACCAAACCCGGGCTCCCTGCAGTGGAACTGCCTAGTCCTAACCACTGGATCGCCAGGGAGGCCCCCAAATTAACCATATTTTCACTGTTTCTGCAAATCCCCGATAAAGAGCACTGAAGGACTCTTGGGATGTGAACGTCAGGCCCTGCTGTAAAAAAGGCGCCAAAGGGCCAGCCATACCCCCAGGGATAGCAACGATGGAATTTCTGGGGAGCAGACAGGAGGGAATTGCCGAGCTGGCTCAGACGGACCCCAGGTTCTGCTGGCCCCTTTGAATTTTGTGTGGTATTAGAGGGGACCCCACTAGGGTCCTTTGTAATAAAGAAAGCTAAGTTTGGTACAGCTTGCTCTCTGCACCCCTCCTTACTGCCTTCAGAGCTTCAGAAGTGTGAAGTAGAGTCCCACACCTGGAGTGTGTTATTCTGCGACTTTGCATTCCCTGTGAATCCCTAATATTCTAGTTGTTCAGAGAAGAGCCTTCTATCCCATGACACTGCAGAGTTAACACAGTGTTGAATAAAGTCTTGAGTATATGATGAACGTGTTCCAGACACACAAAAGTTTAACGTGACTGTCAACCAAGAAAATGTGCAACCCCAGCAGATAATGGCATATGGTGTGTGATCTGACGAGGCGGAGCAGGTTCCGAGCAGATGCTTAAAGACAAAAGCAAAGTCAGTTGTACAGTCTCTTGGGAAAACAACCAGAAAATAAAGGTGAAAGGAGTTTTTTTTGGCGTGTCAGTAGAAGAAATTCATGAGCTATACATTTTCTTCCGGTGTCGAGGAGCAGGGACAGACAGCTCACGGCGGTGGGCTTAGGCCACTGCGGTCAGAGGTCCCACATCGCCAGACAGCATCACCAAGGCCCTGCGGCGTTGGGGTCCGTCTGTGCAAACTGGGAGTGTCAAAAATTGAACAGCCCTCAATAAGAGCCAGTGGGAAGTCAGTGCATGAATCCAATTTAATCGCAGAGTTGTGGTTGCTGCTGTTGTAATGCTTTATATGCTGTGATGGCCTTTGCTTTGCTTGCTGCCTCGGGCCGGGCGGATCACCCCTTAACAGTTCTTTAAAGGAACTTGCGGCAACGCTGGAGATACTGCAAGAGTCCTAACCTCAGCTTCCTGTGGCAGGTGTAGGGGGTGCAGGTGCAGGCGTGGGTGTAGGACACCAACTGGGTCCCGCCCATCGGGTCACGTGCTGCCAAGGAATCAAGGAGTGAGTGATGGAGTGAGTCCTGTGTAGCTGATGATGGCAGATGCCACATGCTGCGTTGGCATCTTAAGTTGGTGTGTGATCCAACTTAAGATGGGTTTCCACAGAGACAGATGCTGACAGAAGGTTCTGAGCGCGCGTGTGTTGGGGGGCATCTCAGGCAGCAGCGATGGCAGGTGGGCAGTGAGGCAGTGAGGGACAGGCGCTTGGAGGCCACTCACCAAGACTGGCCGCCGCGGGCAGGCAGAGGTCAGTCCTTCTGCGGCCCTGGGGTGGGGAGTGCTGAGCATGCCTGAGAGTTACTCATCCTCCCCAAAGCACACGGAGGCTCAGGGATTAATTCCCCAACTTCCTACTGGCTCTTGTTGAGGGCTGTTTAATTTTTTTTTGACACTTCCAGTTTGCAAGGCTTGAGAGCTGAGGATGCTCCCACAGCCAGGAAACAAGCCTCCAGGCAGAGAACTGCAGGTATTCACACAAGCGCCTTCAGTCCCTACAGAGCAGCGGTGAAGGGTATGAACGGGGCTGACGGATTCCTGCAAGCCTGTGTGTGTGTGAGTGCACGTGTGGTCCACATGCACGCAAGCACGGACGTAAAGTAAGATGGATCTTGAAGAAAGGGACTGAGATGGGCATAAAAAGGGGGAGGTCCCAGCCAGCTGGCGGAGGGGTGTTCAAGGTTCAGAAAGAAGAAACGCAGAATAGAATCAGGGACGCTCACGAAGACCGTGCCTCTCACTGAGGACACCCTGTCCTCACACAGGCCCTTTGGACACATTATGAACTGTCTCTCCTGCGACATTCTAGCTTGCTCTCCTATCACAGATCCCAGGAGACCGAATTTCAGTTAACATGTCTCAAAGGCCGGCGAGCAGCTCTTATCCGCATCTGCATCGCGGACCTAGAGTGCTCAGCACACCGTGCTGGCCTCATCCTGCTCCGCTTTGGGTGAAGGCATTTCTGCAATGCCTCAGGCCTCTGTCCACGAAGGAGGTCGGTCGGGAGCAGGGCTTCTGTCTTAAGTATCTTTGTATCCCCACATCACCAAGCCTCGTGCCTAGTACACAGCTAGTCTTTTTTTTTTTAATTGGATTATAGTTGCTTTGCAATGTTGTGCTAGTTTATGCTGTACAACCATGTGAATCAGCTAAAAAAAACCAAAATCTATCTATCTATCTATCTATCTATCTATCTATCTATCTATATACCTCGCCTCCCTCTTGGGCCTCCCTCCCCGCCCCACCCTCCAGGGCATCACAGAGCCCCGAGCTGAGTTCCCCATGTCAAAGAGCAGCTCCCAACTGCTAGTGAATTTGTGTCAGACCTCATCTCCCAGTTCATCCACCCCCCTCTCCTCTGTGCTCACACATCCACCCCCTACATCTGCGCCTCCGTTTCTGCCCTGCAAGCAGGTTCGCCTGTACCGTGTTATAGATTGGACATACACGTGTTACTGTGTGATACTTGCTGTTCTCTTTCTGACTTGCTCTGTATGACAGACTGGAGGCCTGTTCACTCGTCTACAAATGACTCAGTTTTGTTCCTTTTAATGACTGAGTAATATCCCCTTGTGTGTATGTACCACATCTTCTTTACCCATTCCTCTGCTGATGGACATTGAGGTTGCTTGAACAGTATGGAGGTTCCTTGAAAAACTAAAAACAGAGCTTCCATAATGACCCAGCAATCCCACTACTGGGCGTATACCCTGAGAAAACCCACAATTCTAAAAGACACAGGTACCCCGATGTTCATTGCAGCACTATTTACAATAGCCAGGACAGAGATTCTTAGAACACGTTTGTGAGCCTAATGTGGTTGCCGTTTGATCTCGGATCACTGATCAAGTAGACTACTGACCGATCTTGTGGCTCAAAAGGAAAACCTTTAAATGACTTTCATGAGTTTGGCCAGGTGCCAGGTCTCGGCTCCAGCCTCTGGGGAGTGACGGACGGTTAAAGTACAGCCTTGGCCCCTGAGGGCTCAGGGCTCATGGAGAAGGCAGAGAAGCGAATCTAGGCTGACGGCTCAGATGAGCAAGGGCCTTTCAGGCAGGTCTGCAGTCTACCTTACTTGATTTAGGCTGATGCTTCTTGTACTTTTTTCTCTGGTCCTATAGAATCACTTTTCTTTCCTATAGATGGAAAAAATGCAATAAATGCTGGCAGGGCATGAGAGCTGTTGGGGTCCCTGACAAAGTGTTGGGAGTGAGTTATGTCTTGTTTTCAGAAGCAATCACCAGCGGGAGGGGTGAAGGAGACCAGGAGAGTGATGGTCTTCCAGGTCAGAGACACTGAAAAATTTCACTTGTTTCATATCAATGTCACTGTAACAATGTTAAGTCGTGTCAGACTCTTTTGAGACCCCATGGACTGTGGCCCACCAGGCTCCTCTGTCCATGGGATTCTCCGGGCAAGAATACTGGAGTGGGTTGCCATGCCCTCCTCTAGGGCATCTACCCGACACAGGGATCCAACTAGAGCCTCTTGCTTTGGCAGGTGGGCTCTCTACCACTGAGCTACCAGGGAAGCCCTGACTGTAACAATGATCTACCATCAAAGAAGGTCTTTCTCTGTAGACAACACTGGAAACACAGAGGCCACGCCTAACTGGTCACGTCCATTTCCCTATCCCATCTCTGCCCCCCACTCTGGGGACCTTGTCAACAGTAGGTACTCAGAAAATGCCTGCTGAGAATGAACGGGAGAGCCTGTGAAGCGTCTTTACGCTTCCTTTCTCTCCTTTCTCTCCACGGGGCCATTTGTCCAGTCCTTAGAACCATATCCTTCCAGAAACCGGAGGGCAGCAAGGCGGTTGCCTGGTCTTCCTTTGGTCTCACAGGCAGTAGTAACTCTCGGGAAAAAAATAAACAAACTGTGTTCCTGGTTCATATTTTTACTAGAAAGCAATCTTTTTCTTTTTCTTTCTTTTAAATCTTGCTTCTTAATGTATTGTAATAAGACAGTGAATTTGGCTGGCATGTGGAGGAGATACTGAAAAGCACTCATTTTTCTTTGATTTTGCAAGACCTGGTTTAATTCCTATCCAGGGAGGGTAGGGAGCAAGTTGTGAAAGGACAGCTGCACAGGAACCTAATCTGTGACAGACAATGTATTCGTTTACAGTGTAACAGGACAACCAGAAATTCGAAGGCTCTAACAGGCCGTCAGCGGTGATACAATTTTACATTTGGCTCAAGTGACTGTTTGAATATCAAGTGGTGCTGAGTTCCTCCAAAGCCCTTCATGACCCCTTGGAAGGAGCTTCACCACAGTCTCAGAAGAAATCCAAGTCATGAAAAGCACTCATTTTTAAAGAGCATGCCAATAAACCAACAGTGAAGAGAGAAAACACAAAAACAAAAAACCCACAGTGCTCCATGAACTTAGAAGGGGAGAAGCGTTCACAAGTCAACTTTCCACCAAGGAGCGCAGAGGAAGAAGTTGCAAGGGCTTCCCGGGAGGGCGGAAAACACCCTGAGAATCCAGTGACACATGGACAAATATCACTGCTGCCCGCTTTCCTCAGATCAGAATCAAGCGGTGGAAACACTTCCCAAATCAGGCATTGACAGTTCAGGCAGGACTGGGCCCTCCCTATCTTGTCAGCAGTCTCTGACAGGCTCCAGGCGGGTCCCGTCCCGTCCAGGGGGGGATAAAAAAGGAAAACCCTGAAATATTCAGTACAAAGTGATTAGGGGGGTTCTGTCCTTCAACAACAAGCTTCTGGGGAAGAAATATTTAGAGGTTTTCATTTTTTTTATTTTTTTTTTTTTAGAAAAAGGAATTCACAGCTTGTAAAACTTGGCATCTTAAAAAACAAAAGATGATGACTAATTTCATAAAAGAAATGGAAACAAAAGTGCTAAATACCAGCACTCAAATGTCAAGACAGGATTTTCCAGGAAAATATCAGACTGCTCAAAAGGCTGAAAACGTTATTAGGATGGCTGTATTGTTTGTGACACAGTCTCACCTTACTTCAGAGCAAATTTTTAAATATAATAAAATCACAGAGCCAATGTTTTCATTTTTGTTCTGGTTCTAAAGTTAAGCCAGGGTAACTTGATCTAGCCTGATCTGCCCAGGTTTACTCTGGTTTAAAGGCAAAGTTGAGGTCAAGTTGAACAATACTGCCTCATTCTCCAGCCTCAATCACATGAACTCAATGATGCTTCACATGGTTTCACTTCTAAATCATGAACAGATCACGTGTTGAATGAAACTAGCGTTGAGTAGTTGGGTTTCAGCCAACTTGGGATCCAAATTATGTTCTTCAAACTGCAGTGATGTCTTCCATCGATTTGGAAAATTCATGGCTTTTTTATCTTTAAAATTTCTTCTGTCCTGTTCTCTTTTCTCCCACTGGGAGTCCAAATATATATGTTAAAACTTTTCAGGATGTCTCCTGTCTTTTCTGTGTTTTCTACCCAATGAAGCCTTTTTCCTGTTTTAGTCTGAATATTTTCCCTGACCTATCTGACAGTCACTTATCCTTTCTTTAGTTGTGCCCAGGCTGCTATTCAACTTATCTATTGAGATTTTCATCTTTTTCTGTTTTAAAAAAGTTATTGGTATAATATAGTTGATTTACAGTGTTGTAGATCTTCATTTCAGCTAGTATATTTTTCATTGCAAAATTTCTATTTGATTCTTTTTGAACACAGTCGAGTTTTCTGGTGAAACTCTCCTACCATTTATTTCTTGACTATGCTAATGACATTTTTTAAAAGATAAAGACTGTATTTATCTTTAGAGATAAGCACAGGGACATCACTGGTGGTCCAGTGGCTTCATGCTGCCAGTGGAGGGGGCCTGGGTTTGATCCCTGGTCAGGGAACTAGATCCCACATGTTTAAAAGATCCTTCATGCCCCAACTAAGACCCAGCACAGCCAAAACAAAGAAAGAAATAAAAATAAAGATCAAAAAACAAGGTAAGTCAATATCTGCATCATCTATGGGTCTGTTTCTATTGTCTGTTTCTTCTTGGTTCTATTTCTTAGTTCTTTATTAAGTTTTGATGGGGTGAAGACCACTGTGTATGAAAATTTTCGAGGCTCTGGATGGGGTTACCTTCCTTTAGCAAGTCAGTCCTCTCTGAAGGTAAAAAGTAAATCCTGATATCTAGAGCAGGGGGTGTTACCTCAGTCTAACCAAAGGCTCAGTTGAGCTGAGAGCAAGTTTTACCTTTCTCAGGCTGGGTCTACATTGGATTCACCCATCCCTAGGCGGTTACTTTCTAGAGGTCCCAAGTAGAGCTTGGGATGTTTATAAGAGTCCCTTCCCAGTATTCTCATTTTTGCTTTTCCAGCACCATGCAATTCTGAAAACCACACTCTGCTTTTGAGCAGTTTTTCCTTTGCTTGGGGTCTTAACCGCTTGGTTTATGCAACTAAGAATGAAAAACTATGTTCTTGTTGTTGTTGGGTTACAAAGTCATGTCCAACTCTTTGGGATCCCATAGACTGCAGGCTTTCCTGTCCTTAACTGTCTCCCAGAGCTTGCTCAAATTCATGTCCATTGAGTCCGTGATGCTATCCAAGCATCTCATCCTCAGTTGCCCGCCTGCCTTCAATCTTTCCCTGCCTCAGGGTCTTTTCCAATAATTTGCTCTTTGCATCAGTTGGCCAAAGTATTGGAGTTTCAGCTTCAGCATCAGTCCTTCCAATGAATACTCCAGGTTGATTTCCTTTAGGATTGATTGGTTTGATTTCCAGCAGTCCAAGGGACTCTCAAGAGTCTTCTCCAACACCTTAATTCAAAAACGTCAATTCTTTGGTGCTCAGACTTCTTAATGGTCCAACTCTTACATCTATACATGATTACTGGAAAAACCATAGCTTTGACTAGACAGACTTTGTAGGCAAAGTGAAGTGTAGGCATATTAAAAAGTGTCTCCGCTTTTTAATATGCTATCTAGGTTGGTCATAGCTGCTGTCCAGGTTGGTCATAGCTTTCCTTCCAAGGAGCTAGCGTCTTTTAATTTCATGGCTGCAGTCACCATCCACAGTGATTTTGGAGCCCAAGAAAATAAAGTCTCTCACTGTTTCCACTTTTTCCCCATCTATTTGTCATGAAGTGATGGGACCGGATGCCATGATCTTAGTTTTTGAATGTTGAGCTTTAAACCAGCTTTTTCACTCTTATCTTTCACCCTCATCAAGAGTCTCTTTAGTCCCTCCTCACTTTCTGCCATTAGAGTGGTATATCTGATATAGCTTTACCATATAGATATTATCTGCATATCTGAGTAAGAATGAAAACTTACTGAAGGAGAAAGAGCTTGGGGCCTTCCTTTCACAGAGGGCCTGACCCCTCAAGTCTTAGATGCCTTGGCAGCCCTCTGATGCCTTCAGATAAATTTTTATTTTAATTTTCTCTGGCCTTTCTTCTTGTTCTTCCTGGGATCACTGGTCTGGCTAAAAACTGCTTTGTTAGAGCCAGGAGTAGAAGTAATGAATAGCTACAGTTTTGCAAAAGCAAAATCTCAGAAACAGAAAGCTATAAAAAACTCAACTGGGAAAATTCATTCCATGTACCAGGAAATATACCTGGACTGGGGTTTTTAAACAAATAAGACAATATCCTGATCCTGGAGGGCATTCAGATCCTATCAGGATTTTTCTAAGGTGAACTTGATTCCATTTTATTTTGCTCTTTTTCACTCGTTGCTAGTATTTAGCTCAAGGCGTCTAATAAATATTGGCTAAAAGACTCAGGCAAATATTAAGATCTTCTTTCTCTGAGACCTTGGGCTACTTATCAGCACCTCTCAGATCCTGAGGTGGTTAATAATGGGGCCCTTTACTCCCTGCCCGCACCAGACTGGGAGTTCCCTAGAAGAGAAGAACTAGGTTTGATAATTAGGCTAGACCCTCCATATCACCCAGCATATATTTTTGGCTTTTCTCACTATAATCATTCACTTGATGGGCAAACTCCCATATTTTCAGTGTGACTTGGGATTTTGTTTGTTTGCGTGTGTTTTGACTGTTCCTCTTGGCTTGCAGGATCTTAGTTGCCGGACCAGGGATTGAACCCAGGCTCCCAGTCCTAACCTCTGGACTGCTGGGAATTCCCACTTCCAGTGTATTTTGTACGGGGAAGAATGGGATGAGGTGGTGACCCTCTTTAATGATGAGGGAGAGTATAGAAGCTGTGTTCTAGTACTTGTCTGTGCAGGATCAGTAATGATTTCAGCACATCTCCATAATGAGTAGCATTTATTAATGGCTTCCCAGTATGCTTGGCATTTTTCTAAGCATGTTATACATATCATCTCATTAAATCTCATGGACTATCCTAAGAGTTTTTATTATTATGCCCAGTTTGCAAACCAAGAAACAAAGGCAGAGAGTGGCCAAGTTACAAACTCAACCCTAAGGCGCAGTCGTCTGAAAACAGCAGCTGAGCCCTTAACTCGAGACCTGCTCATGGTGGTGTGGGGCTGCCGAATTGTTTAATGTATTTTGACTAGTTGATATCTAGTTTCCCTTTTACCAGTGTCTATAATTCATGTGTCTGATATTTTTCTTGTTGGTTTTTGAAGCTGAGAAAAAAGAAGTTTTATTATGTGGGGCTGCCGGGGCTGGGGCTGGCAGGGGGCCAGGACTTGGGTTTCGGTTTCCGTGAAATGGTGGGATTCCCCGCCCCATCGGGTGACCTGGAGCCGGCCAGTCAATGTGCATCCAGTAAAAAGCCCGCGAGAGAGCTGAGAAGCCCGCGGGCGCCTAAGTTTGAAAAAAGCCCGCGCCGTTTGCACCAATAGAATTGCTTTAAATTTGAACAAAAGCCCGCGCCGTCTGCACCAATAGGACTGCTTTGCAAACATGTAACCAATCACCTTGTAACCCGTATGTAACATGCTGCATATAAAGCTCGCCCGATTTGCTGTTCGGTGTGCTCTGCCTCCCAGGAGATCAGAGTCACCCGTTTGCGCAACCGACAATAAACCCTCTTGCGTGTTGCATCTGCTG
>CM035300.1:4659175-4823013 GCA_020226075.1 Hydropotes inermis | reverse complement strand
GAACCTGAGGAATTCCTGGCGACGGACCCCAGCGGGTGGCGGATGGTTGATGGGGAATTTGCTGATTATATACAACAGTCTCTGCCCGAGACACAAACCTTGTGTTTCCTTGTGGTTCCATTTAGCATTTTTCTTCATCCCGTCTCTAGTTTGTTTTACTCATTCATTTAGAACCGAGTGTCGTCACAGCAGCTACACTGGCTTAACCAGCCAGGGGCCTCTGTTTTTCCTGGCACGAGTGGTCTGGAGGTGGGCAGTCGCGTTCCACACAGTGGCCCCCTAATGCCCCGAGGGCTCCGGCACTTCCTGTGCGTCTATTCTGTTACTGAAACATGTAACTTTCATTCTCACGCTGGCAAGCCTGCCACTCCCGCTTCAGCACTGTGTATTTCAGACAGGAAGAGGAAGGATAAAGGGATCAGATAAAGAGTCAAGCTAACAATTCTGTTCCTAATTAAATAGCTTTCCCAACCCTCCTACACTGCTGGTGGGAATGGATACTGGTTCAGCTACTGTGGAAAACAGTGTGAAGCTTCCTCAGAAAACTAAAAAAAAAAAAAAGCAACTACCATAGGACCCAGCAACGCCACTCCTGGGCATGTATGCAGACAAAATGCTAATTAAAAAAGATATGCGCACCCGTATGTTCATAGCAGCACTATTCACAACAGCCAAAACGTAGAAAGAACCTAAATGTCCATCGACAGCTAAATGGATGAGGATGTACTACACAGACGCAATGGAGTACTACCCAGCCCTAACAAAGAATGAACTAATGCCATCTGTAGCAACAAGGATGCAACTAGAGATTATCACACTGTGAAGTCAGATGAAGACAAATACCGCATGATATCACTTATATGTGGAATCTAAAAGATGATACAAATGAACCTATCTGTGAAACAGAAACAGACTCATGGGCAGAGAGAACAGACGGGGTTGCCAAGGGGGAGGGGCAGGGGAGGGGTGGAGTGAGGTTGGGGTTAGCAGATGTGAGCCATTGTACATCGATTGAATAAACAACAAGGAACAGGGAACTGTCTTCAATCTTCAGGAAGAAACCACAGTGGAAAAGAATGTAAAAAGGGATGCATGTATATGTATTACTGAGTCACTTTTGGGGCTTCCCAGGTGGTGCAGTGGCAAAGAATCCGCCGGCTACTGCAGAGACACAGAGATATGGGTTCGAAGGTGGGAGGGGGGGATTGGGATGGGGAATACATGTAAATCCATGGCTGATTCATGTCAATGTATGACAAAAACCACTACAATACTGTAATGTAATTAGCCTCCAACTAATAAAAATAAATGGAAAAAAAAAAAGAGAGAGATGGGTTCAATCCGTGGGTCAGGAAGATCCCTTGGAGTAGGAATGGCAACCCACTGCAATATTCTTGCCTGGAAAATTCCACAGACAGAGGAGCCTGGTCAGCTACAGCCCATGGGGTCAGAAAGCATCAGATACGACTTAGCGACTGAGCACACACGAGTCCCTTTGCTGTACATCCAGGACGGGCACAGTGTTGTCAATCAACTATATTTTAATTTAAACAATAAATAAATAACCAGCTGTCCTATAAGCCCCAGAAGGGATTCTCTTTACAACCAGCTGAGCAGGACCTGGCCCCACGGCCACCCCTACGGTAAGGAGTCTGGAAGGTGGGTATGTTGGTACACTGAGGAATATCAACATTCTTTTAGCAAGGAAGAAAGAACAGTAGCAACCTACAGTACCTGAGCTAGTTATGAAAGTTTTAACTGAGGGCAGAGGAGAGAACTCCATCGAGGACCAGCAAGCCCAGGAGGCCAGATTTCTGAGTGAGCATCACAGTGACACGTGCAGCTCGAGAAAGAAATCAACATCTTCCTGGGTTGGACCCCGGAGCTACCTTCCGGTAAGTGATCTGTTGTACAACCATGACGCTATGCTGAGAAGACCACTGCATTCAGATGCAGAGGAACACCCTGCCGTTGTCACATATGATCTGGGGGACCTTGGGCAACATATTTTCACAGTCCTTATCAATAAAATGGTAATACCCACTCCACAGAATTGGGAAGGTCAGAATAACCAACGTGGAAAAGTTTTATCATCCACTGACCCACACGTTTCACTTGCATTTAAATGACATTGGTATTTCCAGTAGTCATGTATGGATGTGAGAGCTGGACCCTAAAGAAGGCTGAGCACCGAAAAATTGATGCTTTTGAACTGTGGTGTTGGAGAAGACTCTTGAGAGTCCTTTGGACTGCAAGGAGATCCAATCAGTCAATCCTAAAGGAAATCAGTCCTGAATATTCATTGGAAGGACTGATGCTGAAGCTGAAGCTCCAGTACTTTGGCCACCTGGTTCGAAGAACTGACTCATTTGAAAAGACCCTGATGCTGGGAGAGATTGAAGGTGGGAGGAGGAGGGGATGACAGAGGATGAGATGGTTGGATGGCATCACCGACTCAGTGGACATGAGTGTGAGCAAGCTCTGGGAGCTGGTGATGGACAGGGAAGCCTGGCGTACTGCAGTCCGTGGGGTCGCAGAGTTGGACGCTGAGCGACTGAACAATAGCAACTTAGGACATTTAAAAGTTAGAAATGGAGAAGTATAAAAGGGAACTAGCTAATTATTTTCATACATGTTTAAGAAAGTGAAAGTGAAGTCGCCTAGTTGTGTCCAACTCTTTGTGACCCCATGGACTGTAGCCCACCAGGCTCCTCCATCCACGGGATTTTCCAGGCAAGAGTACTGGAGTGGGGTGCCATTTCCTTCTCCAGGGGATCGGATCTTCCCGACCCAGGGATTGAACCTGGGTCTCCCATGTTGTAGGCAGATGCTTTACCTTCTGAGCCACCAGGGAAGTCATAAATGTTTAAAGGTCCATCTAAAATTACTTAGGTGTATAAATTTGTAACACTTTAACATTTTGTAAATATAAAGAATATACTGATATAAATAATTCTATAACATACATATACATAAATATACATACATATATGTATGCAGTTGTTTGTTAATGAGATTTGGTGATATCCTTGTAATGGAATGTGGCAAATTTACAACATTCAGTCTTAGTACTTAGGCATCTAGAAGCTACCTGGTTGCTTAATCTACTTCTTGGATTTATCCCATACTGGGGAGAAAAGAGGGCTTGGAATTGTCAGTGTATCTCAACATTAAAACTGTCATCTCTTCCCCTGGAAATATGGGAACAGTGCTGTGTTTTCCAAGATATATGCCAGCAATATTTCAAAATATGATTAACAGTGCCAATACCTTGTGAAGTCAGGCACATCTTTTCTTGTTTTGCTGTAGCGGTGCCGTCTATCTCTGTGAAAGCTGATGTATTAAATAGCTTTTTAAAAGCCTTATTGTGGCCTTTCTCTCCCCTCGGTATCGGAGTGTAACTTTTATAGATAATAATGGGAGTTATGCTGGAGCATCTTGGGGTTATGTGGCTTCTCTAGTTAATGGTGATGGGCTAGGCTGGAAGCCACGGCTTGGAGTCCAGGATCCCGTCTCAGTTATTTAAGCTTTTGGGGGATGGCTGTGTCCTTTCAGCTGGCCCCCAAACTTGATGCTTCTCTACCTTTTATTCTGGCAGAAACCCTGTACCTGGACACATAAATTAAGTGAGATGGAATGGCATCAAATTTCATAGAAAACTGTATGACATCCAAAATCCAGCATTAGGAGAATTTTCACCCCAAAGATTTACTTTGATAGAAACCTGAATTTCAGTTAACTCAAACTGGGGCTCTGTAACAACCTAGAGGGGTGGGAAGGGGTGGGAGGTGGGAGGAAGCTCAAGACGGAGGGGACACATGTATACCTATGGCTGATTCACACTGATATACAGCAGAAACCAACACAATATTGTAAAGCAATTATCCCACAATCAAAAATAAACAATTTTTTAAAAGAGCATATGCAAATTACAATATTCAAAGGTTATATACATCAGTTGTTGAGAACTAGACAGGAAATAGATTTATCCTAATTCAAAAAAGCCTGCTTAATTTTTTTTCATAGGGTATTATTTTTTTTTTTTAATTAATTAATTTATTTAATGAGAGGCTAATTACTTTGTAATATTGTGGTGCTTTTCGCCATATATTGACATGAATCACCCATGGGTGTACATATGTCCCCCATCCTGTACCCCCCTCCCAGCACCCTCCCCACCCCATCCCTCTGAGTTGTCCCAGTGTACCAAAGCCTGCTTATTTTTAAAAATCACACAACTTTTGAGCTGGAAAAGAGCTATGTAATGGACTCATTTTATAGATGCGAAAAGTGAGGTCCAATGAGGTTAGACTGTTTACCCAAAGTCAGTTAATCCTAACGCCTGATCGTGGACACAGAAAACATTAACATGATGAGACACTTGATGGCCCAACAAATATAAATGCCTCTTAGGGACAGGACGGATACTCAGTAGACACTTCTAGGATAAATTCAACACTGAAGGGTCATCACAAAGAATGGAGCTAACTTAACAAACAGGTATTGAAATGATTCATATTTTACTGTACTAGGAAAAGTCAAACTCAGGCAGTCAGTAGGGTTGGTGGGATGTCCACTGAGCACATAATAAGAATTGAACAAACATTTGATGACCGAAGGGAGTGTGTTAGACTTTTACCATACGTGTCATGAATAAAAAGAATTGAACAAACATTTGTCAGCTGAAGGAGGTGTGTTAAAGGTTTACCATACATGTAATGAAATATCCCCAAACAGTCATTTTTAACCTAGGTTATTTTTCCCTTTGATGCTGACTTTTATTATTCTGAAGCCCAAACCTGATACACAATGATACGGTTATTCTGTTTGGAGTAGACTTCCACTCCATGTCGAAAACCTGTGCTAGTTTTTGAAGAGGAAAAACGAACGTGTCTGCTGGTAGTCACACGGGGACTGCTGGCGTGGTCACAGTCCCAGGCTGTCTTTTCCCAACACACAAGCCTGGACCACCTGAGGCTGTCTTCCCTCCCCAGCCTCGCTTCACCTCGTCGGACACAAGCAGCGGTCTCCCCTGCGCAGCCCCTTCACGTCTGCCCTGGCACCTCTGGGCATGCTTTCCTTCCCCCTCCGCTCCTCTTCCCCACCTGGTTTGCCTTCTTTCAACACTCAGGGGCTGCCACTCCGCACAGAGAACTATAGCCAACATCCTATGATAGAGGCTTCCCTGGCGGTCGCGGTCAAGAATCCACCTGCCAAGCCAGGGCCCACGGTTCTGATGCCTGGTCCAGGCAGATCCCACCGGCCGCAGAGCCACTAAGCTTGTGTGCCTCACTACCCAGCCGGCACTCTGGAGCCTGCGAGCACAGAGCCGCGCTCTGCAACAAGAGGAGCCGCCGCAACCAGAAGCCCTCCAAGGGCAGCGGAGAGGAGCCCCTGCTCGCCGCACCTGGAGGAAGCCCGTGCCCAGCAACAGAGACCCAGCTCAGCAAGAAATGCATAATAGTAAACAAACAAAAACGTTCTGCTAAGATAACATTCTGTGATAAATCACAAGGGAAAATAACACAAAAAAGAATTTATATACATATATATATATGTATAACAATGACTGTCATATAGCAGATATTAATACGGCATTGTAAATCAACTACACCTCAATAAAAATATATACAGATAAAACGTTTAATTGTACATATGATCAAAATTGTACAGTCGATAAAAAATTATATAATCGTAGAATTGATAAAAATTGTGCAATTGATAAAAATTTTAATTGTACAATTTAAATGGGTGAATTATTTGGTATATGAATTATATCTCAAAAAAGATTTTAAGGAAAAAAAAAAGAAAGAGACTCAAATACTTAGCATCTTGTCTTTTAGGTCTTTACAACCTCCCCAAGTTTCCTCTCTCTGGGCCCTGTGCAACCCACACATCACTACCATTGATCAAGTTAATGCAAATGGCAAGACCCATGGAGGCCGCCCCTGGGGACTGGCCCATGTCACCAGTCTAAACCTAAGTCGGCCTGTGCTTATGGGAAACACCTGCCACACGACCCTAACACAGCTGAGCATTAGCTGACTCACCTCATCCTAGAAAACAGGACCCAGCAGCCTGCCAGGGAGAGCCCAACCTACTTCTGCACTGCCTCTCTCACTCCGGACAAAACTTCTTGCCCCAGATCCCTCGGGAATGATGCTACACTGCTCATGAGGGTCTGTCCTGAACCCCCCTCCCCAACCCCAATCCATGGACCGTTTTCCTTTTAACAGATGATATCACATCTGTTCCTAAATCATATTATTTTTGTCACGAGGCACTACTGTTTCAATTTTTTCTATAGGCACCACCTTCTTCTCCATTAGACTGTGGATTCTGAGAGAGCAGATGCCTTGCATTCTATTTATTCCTTTGCCCACAGCAAGGAGGCCCTACTGAAGACAGGGTGGGTGGCCAGTAGACATTTGTGAGAGGAATGAAGGAGAAATGTCACCCCCTCGGCCTGTGCCCTGGCCCTCCGTCTCAGCGCAAGCAGAGCAGGGTGGGCAGGCATCACCCCCACGGCCCGGGGCCGGCTCTATCACAGGCACCCGTTTACTGAAGGGGGAAGCGACACTTAGGAGATGTTTACTGACTTTCCCCCAGTCACACAGCGAGGTTGGATGGCCGTGCAGTGGAAACACTCGGGGAAGAAATGTGAAGCAAGTGGTAGAAGCCCTGGCGGTAACAAAAGCAGTCTGAGCCACGGACCTCACTGAAGAAGTCACACAACAAAGGATGCAAGCGTGTCGCCATGCAGAACAGGAAGGCAGGGCGCCCAGACTTGAGCCGGTGCCCAGGCAGCTCTGGGAGCTGGGGTTTCACCAGGAGGACGTCTGGACGAAGGACTTCTGCCAGCCCCCCAGGGGCCCCTCCAGGGGCACTCCACGGGCAAGTGGGCCCTTCTGCTGACCTGAGTCTGGCAGGCTGCACCCCAAGTGCCAGTGCCTGGCTCCCCACATTCTACGAAGGCATTTCACACTCTTCCTTTCCCTTTCTTGTAGCCGGCAACATGTTTCTGTCTCCCTGTCTACTCCGAGGCATCGTGTTTCCATTCGCCAAAGTAGATCAGTGGCATTTTCTACCACTACATCAAAAATCTTTCTCCTCTTTCACCTTCAAAGATAAACCTGCTAATATTCAAAACATTCCCTAGGTTTTTTTTTTTTAATGCCTAGAAACTCACATGACAAAGGAACTAGGGAAAAAAAGCTCCCCACCTATCTCCTGTGTTTGTGAATATTTACAACGCCATCATTGTTTATATTGAGTTCTATTCATTTTCGTCAGCTGGCTTCCTTTGTACAGTTTAACTACTTTCTCATCTTGCCAAGCTCTCTGAGAATTGTCACAATGGTTAATGGGAAATTCTGTATCAGATACTATTTAATTTTAAGGCATTTCTGCCTGCTAATTTATTACCAACTGCAAATTTCATTTTGCCAGGGCAAAATAACAATTTGTTTGTTTTATGTTGAAAATGGTTTTTCAAATAAAATCTGATGGTACACTTATCAAGCCCTCTTATCTTTCATTAAACTAATGCTTCTGAGCATAATTAAGAAAGGGCTAGAAAACTAAGTATATTGTAATGCTCTGATATTAAGGAAGACATATCAAAATAAATTTGCAATCGTATCATTACATCAATCTCTACTCTGACTGCAGTAGTATTATAACCATAATTAATTAGCTATGGTACAAATTACTAATAAATCTTTAGAAATTAAATGCCTAATTTTTCAAAACCATATGTCTTTGTAAATTGATTATTTAGAATTTAGAGGCTTTTTAATTAGGAAGAAATTTATGCAATGCTGTATGTAATAATTAGGAATCAGCTTTTCTGAAATACTCTTGAACATCAGCAAAAAATTAAATCTTGGGAAAATAGTCTGGGTTAATTATAGTATTTCACTGTCAAAAATCAACATCGAGGTAAAATTTAGAGGTTAATGTGGCCTTTCCATTTCTTTAACTTCCACCTAGCCTTATGTTCTCAGTGCTGGAATCATTAACGGAATCCAAAAATCAATGAGAGGGGGGGAAATCTCCCCCAGTGATTTATGCCTCTAAGAAAGTTTTCATTTTATCCAATAGTTTCAGCAAACCTCATCAATCCAGGTTAAACATTTAACACTCTTTTTCTCTATTCCCTAAGGATAAAGCAGGGCTATTTCTGCGCCTGGCCATCATTTTGGGTAAGTGATTATTTTGACATAAGACACAAAAGCTGCTTTGTCAGGAGGGTGGGGACAGCGTTGGGGTCTAACAAAGGCATTGCTGAAGTGTGACCTCATTAAGTGTGTGGGCAAGAGACCCCCGGGCCCGGAGGAAGACCCAGCAGCGAGCCCTGCCCTCCCGGGCCGCGGCGGGCGGGCGTCAAAGCCAGAGCCCTCCTGCGTCCCGGAGGCTGGCTGGGGGCGCCTGGGGCCACGCCTGGTTCCTGCCACACGGGGCCTGGTGGGGGGCGTGTCTAGGAGGTGCCACAGCGAGAGGCGGCCCTCTGAACCCAGATGGCTGGCTACGCCACCCAGACGCCAGTGGCTTCCCGCTTCCGGCTTCACCTCCTCGGCAGCTCCGGGCACAGTCCGGCCGAGGAGTGTGCTATCCGTGGGCGCCGTCGGGATGGGGCCACCCGGAGCCGGGGGCGATTTTGCTCATCAAAGCGCTTTCCTGGCATCTTCCTTTTGAGTCCGTCTTCCTCAATAAAAAGTTGGACCCCAAGTTCTCCCCAAGCCAGTGTCCCCTCGTCTGCCCAGGAAACAGAACTATTCTTCCCTGCAGGCTCGCAAAGGAGGGAAGCTACCGTTCGCTGCCGGGGGCGGGTGGTGCCGCCGCGTATCCCCAAGCCGCGTCTGCGCCGGAAGGCCTCCTGGCAAATCGGTCACAGCTCCTGAGCACGTGACTCCAGGGCGACGGTCACTCACGGCCGCGTTCGTGCCCGGGCGGGAGCTGGCCTCGGACGGACGCCCGTCGGGGAAAGGGAGGCCAGGGCCAGCCCCTCTGCTGCTGGCGGGTCGAGAGGAAGCCGCGAGGTGCCCGGGGGTGGGGGGCTGCGGGCAAAGCTGCTGACGCCTGCAGGACGACATTTCAGACTCTGACAGCTGCTAGGTAAGTAAATGGCAATCATTTTATTCTGGGTAAACGCAACACAGCACATCTTGCACATCTTGCAGAAGGAGTGGGGGCCCCGCGGGCGGTGACATCCCCGGGGTTGTCAGAAGGCTGCTCGGAAGGGCTGCCCGCGAGGAGGAGGTGCGGGGGCCCGCAGGGATCCCCTCACCACAGCCCGTCTCCAGGTGAGCGCAGGCGGCAGGCGGGAGCCCGCTCTAAAGGAGATGGAGAAAAGGGCTCTACGTTCCCAGTTCAGCAGGAAGATACCACACGTGGACTCTGAGAGCCCAGGTAAGAGTGAAAGCCTGCTCGCTGTCTGTCTGACTCTCTGCGACCCCCTGGACTGTAGCCCGCCGGGTTCCTCTGTCCATGGGATTCTCCAGGCAAGAATACTGGAGGGGGCTGCCATGCCCTCCTCCAGGGGATCGAACCCTGGTCTCCCGCATTGCAGGCAGGTTCTTTACCATCTGAGCCACCAGGCAGGCCTGAAAGCCCAAGGCCTGTGCCCAAATCCAGGAGGATAGACCTTCCCCTCTCACCTTGAGGCTATTAACCACCTTCTAACTGGTTTCTCAACTTTGCTCTCCACCTGCAGCCAGGAGAAAAGCTTTTTCAAAGGCTGCCCCAGCCCAGGGGCCACCAAGGACCCCACCTGCCATCAGGAGAATGTCTTGTCTTTAGGCTGATCCACAAGACCTCCCCCTCCTCACCGCAGCCACATCCCCCAGGCCTTTCAGGGGCTCTTCCATCTTTGAACCCTCTTCCGAATGATGCCTGTAGCTCCTGCAGATGTCAGCTGAGTTGTTCTTGTCCCAGAACCATCTCCTGCTCTCTGAACCCTGTGCCCCTTCTGTGCCCCTGGGATAGCTCTCTCAGGCCCCCAGTACCTGCTTGGTTTATTTGTTTATTTTTTTGATCTCTGGACCAAAAAGTGCAGACACTTGAATCAACTTAAGCTAAAAAGGAAATTCAATGGACCGAAGGATCGCTCACGAAAGTGAAGGAAATGCTGAACAACCAAGCTAGAAGAGGACAGAATTAGAGCCCCTCCCAGACCCCCAGATTCTATATTAGGGCCTTGAACACTGCTCTTGGCTTGCCCCTATGTCTCTGCTCCCCGGCTCGCTCTCAACCTCTGTTTCGTTGATGATGTGCTGTCTCTCACCAGCAGCATGGAATCCTATTTTTCCAGAGGGGTTTAAGCTTGCATTTTTCTTGGTTCAAGGGTGGAGCGTCTTTAGAAAGGATTCTGATGGTTTCTTCTTGGATCACCTGCTTGCCCCGAGACCACGGATGACAGCTCTGGTTTAGGGAGAATGTTTTAATAGAAAGACAGCTCGCATGCTAGATTGCTTCAGTCGTGTCTGATTCTTTGCGACCCTGTGGACTGACTGTAGCCCACCAGGCTCCTCTGTCCACGGGATTCTCCAGGCAAGAATACTGGAGTGGGTTGCCACGCCCTCCTCCAGGCACATGACCTCCTAGTAAAGCTTTATGATGTACAAGACATCACAGAGCATAGACACCATGTCGTGTGTCATAATCTGCATCAAGGGCACCTCATAATATATTTATCTATTTTTTCCTATCAGGAGATGCAAGGAAGAGGTGCACTTAAGTGGGAAAACAATTTATTTCTTATTACCCCTTCTCAGCTTTCTAAACGAAAAGAATTTGGCTGGATGGTCTTCTCCCTTTAAAGGCATAATGGGAGCTTCCTTGGTGGCTCAGTGGTAAAGAATCCACCTGCCGATGCAGGAGACACGGGTTCGAGCCCTGATCCAGAAATAGCCCACGTGGCTGTGGGGCAACTACGGAGCCTGTGCTCTAGAGCCAGGGGGTCTCAACCACTGAAGCCCTGCGCCTGCGCCTAGAGCCCGTGCTTGGCAATGAGCAGCCCGCGCACCAGGATTGGGGAGCAGTGCCCGCTCCCCGCAACGTGAGAAAAGCCCAGGCGGCAACGGAGACCCAGCACAGCCAATAAACCAACAACCAGGCAAACGAAAGGGCAGATGAGGCTGTGCTTTCGGGACGTGCTCTTTTCTGGGGAGGATGCAGACAGGTGACGTCAGGTGAGATGCACTGGTGTGAGTACGTCACGCACCAGCCCCTCCTGCGGGCTGGGCTCCCGGCAACGAGGGAACCATCTCAGGGGAGGAGGAACGTTAGGCTCGGCCTGGAGAGAGGGGAGCCAGCCCTGTGGGGTGACTGTGATTGCAGGGCCAGGGTTCTGAGGCTTTGAAGACAAAAAAAAGACACCTGCGGAGCAGGTTCCTCCCCCTGATCTCTAGCACCTCGTGGCCACACAACCGTGGGGGACCCTCACCACCCCTGCCTTCTCGCTCCCACCGACAGGAGCTGAGATTCAGTCTGTGATTCTTCACACAAGGCTCTGCCCACACGGAGGACAAAATCTCCCCTTGTTGGTCCATCCCCTGACTCACCCCACCCAGCTGGTTCACAGGAAATAACAATAAATAAAGCTTGCGTTAGGAGAGTGAGACCCTGTGTTGACTTTCCAAAACACAATCAGACAATTTAACAATTACCAGGCAGTGATGGGGGTGTACAAACCCCCAGTCCTTCTAGCTAGACATGCTGCATATTTGGGGGGAAACTGGATTCTGCTTGCTTGTTTTGAAAGGTTGCTGGGATGGAGATTTTGTTGTTGTTTTGTTTTTAATGACTTATAATGTATTTTATTAATTATTATTATTATTTTAGGTTCTTACTAGATATCTATTTTATATAGCAGTGTCTACATGTCCATCGCAATCTCCCAATTCATCCCCCGCTTGGTGTCTGTAAGTTTGTCCTCCACATCTGTGTCTGCATTTCTGCTTTGCAAAGAAGTTCATCTGGACCATTAAATAATGTTTTTGGAGAATCTGTCCTAACAGCCAACTAAAAAAATGATTCTTATAACCCTGTGTGGTCTAATATGGTAGCAACCTCTAGAGGTGATTTTAAACATTTATATTAAAAAAGATGAAATAAAATTAAACATTTAGGGCCTCCTCTACCATATCGGGTAGTACAGACACAAAACGTTTCCATCAGCTCAAGGTGGTTGGTGCCATGGGACCAGACTGCCGTTAGCTAAGGGCTGTCACCCTCTCGCGTGGCCAAGCTCCGGGTCCTCCCGAGTTGAGATCTGGGAAAATCGCTGGAGAAGGGCAGTGGCTGTCAGCTCAGGAGCTGTCAAATCTAGTAATCAAATCACCTTTCCATTTCTTAGGTCCTGCTGAAGTCCCACGTCCTCGCCACGCTGAAGACCCCCTGTCTATTCCATGTCGTGAGTTGGCAGAGAGGAACTGCATGCAGAAGGAGAAAATGCCTGGATGTGATCAGAGGACCCGGGCTCTCATCTCGGCTCTAAGACTAACTTTGTGCCTTTCGTCCTGATGTTTTCCTCTCTGAACCTCAGTTTTGTCATCTGTGAGACAGAGACGACCAAACCGATGTGGCTGATCAGATGAGTATGAAGATTGGTACTTGCATGGCGACCACATCCCAACACGCCTTCACGAATGACGGCTCTAAGGTCGTCATGCAGACAGTGAGGCTTTTGCCTGGGTATTTCCTCTCTCTGACTCTTCTCTGAGGGCTTTTGGAAAGTGCCTGTGGGAGAAGGTTCTCATCTCTGCTGTCTCTCTGGGGTGCCTCCAGCAGCAGTGGTCAGCGGCGTTTCCCTTTTGCAATCAACAAGAGGGGTGTGCCCGCCGTCTCCCATATGCAACTGAGAGGTTCACAGGTCCAGGCGGGTCACCTGGGGCTTGACAGGACAGCAAAGTACGGGGGTCACACTGTGGGCGTGGCTGATTAGTCCACATCCCTGGAGAGCTCCTTCTCCAACCCCCAAGGAGCTCCAGAAGGAAAACACGGTGACATGCCCTAAGGTGTCAACATTGTAAGTTCCCACACACACCCACAGATGATCACTTAAGCATTCAGCGGAGGTCACTGCGAACTGCCTGGTGACTCGGCTATTTCACGAGGCAAAGGGCGCTAGTACTGAAGACCGAGAGAGGAGGCTCAAGCTGTGGCCAGGAAATCTGCCAGACTCAGCGGTCACTAACCAACACCCCCAGTGAACGGAAGAGGTGCAGGTTCTTCACTTTCATGAAGACCACCCGAGACCATTAAAGGAACCAGAGGAACTCACCAAGATTAGGAGGCCCCCTGAGACCAGAGCAGAGGAGTGCACACACCCCGGTCCTTACCAGCAGCCCCACCTGTGAACTGTTCTATGAATTCACCTGTTTCCCCAGGATGGGACCACGGGCAGGAGCCTGCCGTGTCTCCCCATTCACCTAGCAAAGCAATAAACCTATCCTTTTATACTTAAAAAAAAAGTGTCTGGACCAACTAGTCTTGCTTCCCTGTGACAGTGAAGGACTTCTCTTTGTTCTCATCTGTCTTCATCTACTATATACTCTTAGATTCCTACTCTTTGAACCAAAAGAAACAAGCAATTCCGCACCCCCCAGCCCTGCCCCGACCCTGGGGCCCATGGAAGGGGTGATGCGGACACTGCTCAGGCAGAGTATTGCTACCCTGCAGCCACCGCTTGCTCCCTGCCTAGGCTGCTCCAAAGGGCAGGACCAGGGGCAGAGGGCCACCGCGTTGCTGGTGGTGGTGGTATCGGGGTGGGGGCTAAGGCAGAGGATTCCGGACACAGCTTTCGAGTAGAGAGCCTATCCACCACAGGGTCATGGCTGTCAAACTTCAGCATCACCAGAATCACTTGAAGGGCTTGTCAACACCTGAATGGCCTGGCCCCGCTCGCAGAGGCTCTGATGAGTCGGCTGGGGGCGGGTCCAAGGGGGTGGGTTGGATCCGCAGCCCTGACTGGTTCCTACATGCTGCTGCTTCTGGTCCAAACGGCTCAACTCTGATAATCACGCCTCTCAAGGCTTCTCAAACTGGAGCACAGAGCGACTCGGGCGAGAGGAGGCGTGTTTCCCCAAATGCATATTTTCTTGAGTCTGATACCAACTCACATGACAGGCAAACCATCATAGTTCACACGTGGCTAATAGTTAATCCATAGCTTTTCTGTGCTAGAGGCACCATTCTAAGCACTTATCTGTACTGAAAGCGAAAGTCAGTCGCACAGACGTGTCCGCCTCTTTGTGATCCCATGGACTGTAGCCCGCAGGCTCCTCTGTCCATAGGGATTCTCCAGGCAAGGATACTGAAGTGGGTTGGCATTCCCTTCTCCAGGGGGAATCTTCTCGACCCCGGGATCAAAGCCAGGTCTCCTACATTGCAGGCAGATTCTTTACCAACTGAGCTACTAGGGAAGTCCTGTTAAATGAGTTAACTGTATTAACTCACTTAATTCTCATGAAAATTATATAAGAGGGTAGTATATGATCTTATCTCTTTGGCGAATGTAGCCCAGATAAGTCACTTTCCTAAGGTCACACAGCTAAGGGGAGACGTAGAACTGGGGTCTGGACATAGGAATCCGAACTGCGTCTGCCTCCTACCACATCGCTGAAAATGGCAACTTTCCTTTAAGAGGGTGCTTGGGATGATCCCTGCATGCAGTGCGCCCAGCCTCAAGACTGTCAGAAGGTAGCCTCCGTCAAGGGTATTTGTACACCTTGTAACTGCAACAGAGCACAGCTTCTCATTTGCTGATACCCTGACATTTTGGGAGCATCCTTGATGCAATAATTGGTTCACAAGCGATGTAGAATGATTTGACGAATAGAAGAATGGAATCTTGGGTGAAGGAAGAGAAGTAATAAACAGGAAAGAGAACATAACAAAGCAAGAGGAAGAAGGGTACAAATAACCAGATGGTAAGGTCGAGGTGGATCACACATGGGAAATCGGGATTCTGTAGGAGAAACTGTCTTGAGAATTAAACATGCATGATAGAAAAGTTAGTGTGCAGCTGTCACACTGAGAGGAGAGAAATTTAAAGCTCAGAGTAAATCCCGTCAAGAGGACAGAACACAGGAAAGAAGGAGGAGGGGAGGTTAGGAGAGGCGGGAGGGGACAAGCGAGGCCATAAATTGGGGTTTGAACTCCCGTTATAATTGGGCATTTAAGCTATGTCAACATTCTTCCTCATCCTCGGTGTATTTTGCAACCTTTCAAACACAGAAACGCCATTTGATTTTGTCCCCATGCCGGGCCACTCAAGTCCTGGCTGCTTGATTATTTTTTTCCTCGTGCAAAAGAAGTTTCACGAAAGGTTGGCATATGGAATAAATCTTTTAGAGGAAAGAGAGGGAAAAATAATTCAACGGGAAGGAAGGATTCATTATGACAGGGTCCAGGTCAGGGAAATGACCACATAGCTGCATTCCTGAGAGCAAAGGCCTGCGAGAAACTAAACCTGCACGGAGGCTGTTTGCTCTGCCCTGGGATCGAGCTGGGGTCGCTCCAGAGGCCAGTCTCAGAGCCTGAGACTCTGAACGTTCTGTTTTCGATTAGAGCTGGGTTCACCCAAGGGGTACAGCTTGGGGAAGGGTATGGATGAGGTCAGCTCTCGTCTGAGGGCCTGCGTCCTGCATGGGAACATCCCCATCCCGGGGGCGGTCTAGAAGGTGGTTGTTCCATTCCGTGGGCAAAGATGGGGGTCGAGAGGGGAGGGGAGGAGCGTTTTCTTCTTATTCACCTTTTGCCCATTAGTTGTCAGATTCTTCTCTCTACGCTTATCTTTTGGTGTAACAGGAAACTCTTGAATTTTAAAATGGAATGCTTGCAAAACTTATCTTTCCTCCAAAACTAGCTCCTATCCAGTTCAAGGTTAATTTTCCAGCCCTGCAACTTAGAATGTCACTTTTCCTGCGAAGTCTTTCAGCATCTGCCCTCTGGGGATCCACCCCCACCTTCTCCCCAGCTCCATCCATCTTGGAGGAGAGTTGTCTGTGAGGCCATAGCACTTATATTTCCTTGAATCCAAGACACTTCTGAATGTGAGAACTGGGCATTGTTATTTCATGCGCCACTAAAGGAAAAGAGTGCCATTCACACTGCACTGCTGGTTGTGGGATGTCCCTCTAACATCCCAGAGATGTTACCAAGTTAAATAAACACTCCGGCCATAGGAGTGGCATCACCTCTGTAGACAGCAAGCTCTTGGCTAGCAGCCACTGTGCCTTGTTTCCTGTTCTCTTAGGCCACCCTAAGGCAGAGCATAGCTTTGTGTATTTCTCAGGCTAGCTTGCTAACAATTGCGACTTAATTTGCAGAGACGGAAAGAGAGAAAAGAGAGAGGAGAGAGAAAGAAGAGAGAGTTTGCCCATGTGTCTGCACAGCTAGCATCTTTATGTCATAAAATAAAATTGCATACCGTTTCCATCCTTAAGTCTTCCCAAGAAATTCAAGAACCAGGCAGGCGCTGCATTTTCACTATCTTACCGCTGATCTGCCTGAAGCTCAGGGATGTGATCTTTGAGACCCAAGGCCATATTGTTAGAGGAAGCACACTGACTGAATCCGCCCACCCTGGCCAGGCACCATAGTGACCATTTGCATGAGTTGTTTTACGACAGGAGGTCCTGGTAAGGAACAGGGAACAAATAAGCCTCCACCAACCAGAAGAGTCTCTTGGACTGCAAGGAGATCCAACCAGTCCATCCTAAAGGAGATCAGTCCTGGGTGTTCATTGGAAGGACTGACGCTGAAGCTGAAACTCCAATACTTTGGCCACCTGATGTGAAGAGTTGACTCATTGGAAAAGACCCTGATGCTGGGAAAGATTGAGGGCAGGAGGAGAAGGGGACGACAGAGGATGAGATGGCTGGATGGCATCACCGACTCGATGGACATGAGTTTGAGTAAATTCTAGGAGTTTGTGATGGACAGGGAGGCCTGGAGTGCTGCGATTCATGGGGTCGCAAAGAGTTGGACTCAACTGAGCGACTGAACTGAACTGAACTGAATCAGAAGAGTTCAGGAAAGGTCAAAAGGAGTCACCACCTGTCCACCCACCTCCCAGAATCCTCCTCTCTGTCATCCATCTTGGCTGAACAAGGCTTGCACCACCAGGAAGGCCTCTGAGTCAGAACGATTGGCTAAGGACAACCCGGAAACTAATCCCATGACCATAAAGCCCGAGACTGCGAGCCATTTGACAGAGCTGTCCTCCTGGGTTCCCTTACCCCCCTCCTCTCTGCCCTGGCACCCTTTCCCAATAAAATCTCTTGGATGGTCAGCAGATGTGTCTCCTCGGACAATTCACTTCTGAGTGTTAGACAAGAACCCAGTTCGGTCCCTGGAAGGGGCCCCCTTTCCTGCAACAATATAGCCAGGAAAACAGAAGACTAGGACCCAGAACCAGGTCTGGGTCTAGCCTTTGCTATGCTTCCCACGCTCAGGAAACAGTAGCAAGAACAGCGATCCCTCACTCCCCATCCCCGATCCCGAGGAAAGCCCTGTCTTCACTCAGAGAAGGGCTGCTCTGGGGCCTCGCAGGCTCTTGCGTGAGGGGTCTATTTTATCTCACGGCAGCTCCCTGTCAATGCCTGGTGCTGGCAGCAGCTGGGGGAGTTGGCACACACGGAGACCATCCGAACAGAACATTAAATGGGAGTGAAGGAACACGGGAGCGACAGGTCATAAATCCCCGACAACCTGTGCTGCCTTCGAGGGCCAGGCTATGCTGAGCATTGTGTTTACACAAAATCAATTTTACAAGAGATCCTAAATAGTTAGGGAAGACGCCGTGACACAGCGGACACCCTATATTCACGTAACAGCCGCGGCGTTCATCTCATTGATCGCTTTTGTCTGATAGCGCGCATGGACTGGTTTCTCCCGAGCAGCTATCTCCTCTGATAGCTTCTTTATGAGATGCTGAAAAGCTACCTTATGAGGAACCAAGACACACATTCTTATCAGTATTTTACAGACTAAAGACCCTGAAGTTACCTATTAGCAGTTACCTATTCTTGGGCTTCCCTGGTGGCTCAGAGGGTAACGTGTCTGCCTGCAATGTGGGAGACTTGGGTTCGATCCTTGGGTTGGGAAGATCCACTGGAGAAGGAAATGGCAACCCAATCCAGTATTCTGGCCTGGAGAAGTCCATGGACAAAGGAGCCTGTTAGGCTACAGTCCATGGGGTCGCAAAGAGTCGGACACGACTGAGCAATTTCTTTCTTTTAATTTCTCTGATCTCAAGAACTTAAAATATCTGGGGGATGGACACATAAATCAGGGGGTGGGGTACCATAAACACTAATCATAGAAGTTGGAAGGAAAACAAAAACTGTCTACATTGGGTTCACAACAACAGCAGAGAAAGAACATTTGGATTAGTGTGTGTTTTCCCTTCATCTTCTAGCTTTCCGGGACATAAGCATGCTTCCTCCATATAAAATGGGTCTTTAGTGAGTGAAAGTCACTCAGTTGGGTCCTACTCTTTGCAACCCCGTGGACTATACAGTCCATGGAATTCTCCAGGCAAGAATACTGGAGTGGGTAGCCTTTTCCTTCTCCAGCAGATCTTCCCAACCCAGGAATCGAACCGAGGTCTCCTGCATTGCAGGTGGATTCTTTACCAACTGAGCTATCAGGGAAGCTCAGAAAGTGAAAAAGCCCAAATAAAATGGATCTTTGGTTGACATCAAATACCCACTAACCACGTTTTGCAGGGGTCACTGGGGACAGGTTTCTTTAGGGACTCAAGTCCAGAGACACTGCACGGCTTCCCACAGGTAGCAGGGAGCTGCTCTGGCTTGTGATGGAGACGCTGTAAATCCCCATCTGTCCTGGGATGCCACGGGTCCCATCTGTTCCCCCGAGTGCCTCCATAAACCCAGTCCCTGCAAGCCATCTGCAAAGGGCCCTTGTGCGTGCGTGCCGGCGTCTTGTGCTAATGCAGTGTGGTAATTTTGCAACTTTCCATAAGGTTCATTTTCATTGTCACTGTTAAGACCACATTCTTTGCAGCTGCCTCTCTTCTGCAGATATGAAAAGTGTAATTTCGATGGCTGACACGTTCTTGTTTCTCACCTGAACTGCCACATTTCGCTCCCTATGTCTAGTGTGTGTTTAACAAGAACAAAATACCTGTGACCATAGAGATGTGGATGGACCTGGAGAGAGTGTCATGAAGAGTGAAGTCACAAAGAGAAACACAGATATCGGATTTTAATGCATATATGTGGGATCTAGAAAAGTGGTACACATGACCCTATTTGCAAAGCAGAAGTAGAAGCAAAGACACAGAGAACAAATGGATGGATGCTAAGGGGAAGGGTGAGTGGGAGGTGTTGGGAGATTCGGACTGACTTACAAACACCACTGATTGCTGTTGTTCGGTTGCTAAGTCGTGTCTGACTCTTTGTGACCCCATGGACTGTGGCCCGCTAGGCTCCTCCATGGGGTTTTCCAGGCAAGAACACTGGAGTGGGCTTCCATTTCTTCCTCCAGGAGATCTTCTTAATCTAAGGGAGAGAACCCATATCTCCCACGTCTCCTGCATTAGCAGGCAAATTATTACCACTGAACCACTATGTATAAAAAGACATGACTACTGAGAACCTCTGAACCTGGGTCTCCTGCACTATGGGCAGATTCCTTGCCGTCTGAGCCCCCAGGGAAGCCCTTCAGTGAGAACCTGCTGAGAAGCGCAAGGAGATCTGCCCCATGCTCTGTGCTGAACGAAGAATCAGGAAGCTCAGAAAGCAGGAGTCATGTGTATATGTACGGCGGTTCCCTCTGGTGTGCAGCAGAAATCAACACAACAGCGAAAAGCAACTACATTCCAATAAAAGGTAATTAAAAGAAACCCCATGCCCAGGAAGAGGCGGTGGGAAAAAAAGAATCTCAGATTAAGGCGTGGGCGCTGGCTGTCACTGGGCTACGGAAGAGCCATGAGACTGACCCCTTGCGTGGCTCCTCCCCACGGGTAACTCAGGCAAGCTGAGAAAGTGAAAAGGTCCCTGCCGGTCCCACAGGGCAGGTTCTAAATTTAGCCTCACTCCTCTCACAGGTGATTCTAGCGTGCTGGAATTTTCTTTTCTAGGGAACGTGACCCAGTTTGGAAATTCTGTCTCCTCTCTTTCCCTTTACCATCCCAACTAAAACCTTTACAGAAACAAGCCCAGAGAGTTTCAGTTATCATCAATCACCTATTTTAATGAAACTACATACTACATAAAGGATGACTTAATTAACTCTGGCTGGTAATTTTTATCTGCTTAAGGAGCCTTATTTCCTATTACCATGTGTAAGTAAAAAATAGAAAAGTAATTTCTATTAAGAGATATCTGTCCTACACAGGGCCATCAACCGCCTAGCAGGTAAGAATGCTTCTGTTCTGTTGGGACTGCTGATCTGACCCCCAGGCAAGCCCACCTGCACATTTCTCCCCTGTCTGCCTTGCAGAGGACACAGCAGTGCGCCGCCCTGAACACTGTTGTGTCCAGTCCCCTTTTCAGTACGGCTGGTATTTAGTCTAACGAGGAAAGGAAAGAAAGGACAATTACACAAAGTCCAGGAATACCTGTTCTTTCAGTGCCAATAAGCTCAATTGCACGGGGCATGTCTGAGCGGAATCTGTCATTCACACAGTGTACTATTTGTCCAAACATCTGTAGGTCACATTATTTCTCTTCAAGCCAGGGAAAGCAAAAGCCAAAGCCAGACGGGTTATTCATCACTTAGTATTTCTCAAGAAACACTGAAAAAAAAAAAAAAGAGCTAACATAATGGATTGAAAGATTACACAGAAGAAACACGAGGCATTTTTCATGGTTGTGAAATGAGCCCACCCGGCTACCACAGGGTGCGTTGGGTGGGCCCTGGGGGCCGTGAGAAGTTGGAAATGGGACCCATGCCTAAGGAATTACACCCCGGTAGCTCTCATTTCCTCTGGAAGGATATGGAAGTTCAGATGCACACGACTGCGGTATTTGTGTCGGAGTGTGGGAGTCCGCCAGAGGTGTGGGAACCCACATGGATGCAATGAGTCCAGCATTCCTTGGGACAGACTGACATCATCACACACAGGTAGAACTGGGAGCAGGGGAGTCCGTGTCTATTAATGTCGAGTGAAAAGAAAGGGTGTGGTTTTGTGGCTGTCCACAGCTGTTGGGGTGACTTGGAATAGCATAGGTAGGCGCACTGTCACACATCTGTCAGCAAAAGCCTGTTTCAGATGAAAAAACGCGCTACTTAGGAACAGCAGGTGCATTGTTGAGCCTCCCAGGAGGACTTCTGTTTCAGGGCAAGACATGGATTACAAGGTGATACAAAGACAAGGTTAGAGATTCTGCATCTTAAAAAAAATGATACAAATGAATGTATTTACAAAATAGAAACAGGCTCATAGATTTAGAAAACATTTATGGTTACCAAAGTGGAAAGTTGGAGGGGGATAGGATAAATTAGGAGTTTGGGATTAACATATACACATGACCATACATAAAGTAAAATACTTTTTTAAATGGGGCTTCCCTGATGGCTCAGATGGTAGAGTATCCGCCTGCAATGCAGGTGACCCAGGTTCAATCCCTGGGTTAAGAAGATCTTCCGGAGAAGGGAATGGATACCCACTCCAGTATTCATGCCTCAAGAATTCCATACACAGAGGAGTCTGGCAGGCTACAGTCCGTAGAGTTGCAAAGTCAGACACAAATGAGCGACGAACACTTTCACTCATACATAAAGTAAATAATCAAAAGGACCTATTGTATAGCACAGGGAACTCTACTCAATATTCTTCAATAACCTAAAGGAACTTGAAAAAGAATAGATACATGTATATGTATAATGGAATCACTTTGCTGTCCACTTGAAACTAACAGAGCATTGTAAATCAACTAGACTTCAACCAAAGGAAAGAAAAAGATAGGGTTGTATCTGGGGCCATAAGGGATAGTAAATTAGTCACAGAGGCAAAATTTTCTTGTTCTTCAGTATCTTTCTACACTAACAGAAGATAACATTTTGAGACAAATTGGAGTCCTGTCTTGCTGGACTATATGGAGCCCACATAAGCTTTCACGGAGCCCCTACTGTGTTTCTGGGTGGTCAGCAGGGAGGTATATCGACAGGTAAGACCTCCAAAGTGAGATGAGAAAAATGCTATTTGATGTGGTTGATTCTACACAAGTAAATCATAATGGCCTGTCTTGGTAGTTTTCCTAAACAGAACAATACGTTAGATCTGCTGTAAAATAAAGGTGAGGTTTTAAGGGCTTTGCATGGATTAACTCCTCTGAGCCCAGAGAGGCAGAGGTAACACCCGCATTCCACAGCTAGGAAATGGACCCACAGGGAAGCTCTGTGATGTTCCTCAGGGCCACACAGCTGGTAAATGGTTGGTGGAAACTGAATCCTGGGAGTCTAACTTTGGAGTCCATTCTTTTAATCAGTCTCACTCCAGACAAACAAACAAACCTCTGCTCCAACCCCGACGATACGGCTAAATGACTGAGGCCGATCACAAACAGGACATCACTTTTGACCATGGTGCATGTGTCCCAGCATACGTGTGCATGTTCACGCATAGTCAGAGGCTGTAGAGGTAGCTGTAATGTCACTCAGCGGTAAAGAATCACCTGCCAGTGCAGGTGACAAGGAGCCTGGGTTCCATCCCCGGGTCAGGAAGAGCCCCTGGAGGAGGAAATGACAACCCACTCCAGTATTCTTGCTTGGAAGTCTCCATGGTCAGAGGAGTCTGGTGGGCCACAGTCCACAGGGTCACAGACACACAACTTAGTGACTGAGCGTGCACGCATGCATAAGGCACTGTACAGATTCTCAGAATCGCTCACCCAGTAGGTGGTGATTACCTATAACTGAAGGGTAACAGAAGGTAGGCCTCCACAGGATCCAAGTTTGCATCCAACAAATGGATTCGTCAATAACTCAAAAGTCTAAGATGGTACTTCTTGAGACCTAAACTTCATAAGACCCAAAGGACCCAAGTAACTGATCGCCTTGCCTGACTCAGTAATCAGCATATTTCAGAGTAAGGGGGTCATCATTGGTATTAACACAAAAGCCTTTAGGACAGGAAAGCCCACAGTTGAGGATCAATGGCTGTGATGTTGCCCACAACACCCATGGTTCTCTCGACGGAAAATAGCTCATCAATATGAGGTAATTCAACTGCAATGACAGTGGTCAAGGAAATACTTCATTATCACTGAGAAGGCGCTGGCTCACCTACTATGCGTGGGCCCCTATATTTATGGTCGAGTTTGAAGCTAATGATTTTTTTCCGAGGTGGAATATGCTGATGGAGGATCGTTTTCCAGGCTCTATTTCCTTTTTGGCAGATACGCGGTAACAGTTTTGGTGCCTAGCACCCTGGAGCAATGATATTTCATTGTTTTTTTTTGACAACTTGCTTTATGTCTCTCTTTAAGTTTTCAGGCAAGTCTATTCCCAGCCTGGAAGAGCATCAGTGCTTCAGGTTCTAAATCAAAAGTAAGGGTTTCAGGAAAGATAACTCGGGGAAAAAAGAAGCAGCATAAAATAATCTTTGAGTCGTCCCCGTGACCCTTTTTCTGGGTGTGGCTCTGTAGTTCTTTCCTACGTGAATCAAGGTGAGAAGGGCTCCATCGAGCTAAATTTCTGCTCAAGTCACTGACACCCGAGGCGTGACATCCTGCGCGGTCTAAAGAGAGGATAGGCCCTCCCTGTTAGGCTAGACGCAATCAGGCCAGAGACGGGTCCGGGGGGTGGGCTCCAGCGTCCGTAGACCTGCTCCCGGCGCCCCTCCTTGCCCCAGAAGCCCGCCCTGGCTTCCAGAGGGGCTCCCCTGCCCCGCCCCCATGCCCGAGCCTTGGGGTCGCCGCGCTCTGGTAGGGAGGGCCCTGCCTGCTGCAGCTTCAGGATGCTTCTGCATCTCTGCCAGACCTTCCCTCCCCCTGCCCACACCCTGAGAGTCTCCACACCTAGACAGACTTCCCTGCTGGGAACTCAACCGGGTGCCCAGTCCTGTCCTGGGACCCCTGCCCCTGAGGCTCGCCCACCTGTCCCCAGGCCCCAGAACTTGGCTTCCTGTTTCCAGCTGGGCCTTGGGGCCCCGGGCACGCCCCGCATGTGGGAGACTGAGCTCTGTGGGTGCTCCCGGGCCCCCAGCCCTCCTCTGCCCAGGGCTCTGAAGGCTGTAGCAGGACCCCCATGGCAACTGAACTTTGCCAGCGGCTCCAAACTTCTAAACAGTACCTAAGGCCTTAAAGTAATCACAAGTCTCCTTGACTGTTTTTTTTTTTTTTTTGTAATTTAATTTGTGGTTTAAGTGATAGGAGGAGAGGAAAGAGCCAGGATCTCTCAACACTAACAAGATTGTTTATTCGGGCCTCTGGGAGCTGCTCTTCACTCCTCGTGTGTCTGGCGTAACCAGAGCAGGGCCCTTCCTGCCCCTTGTAACATCCTTCGCTATTTTTCTGGACCCTCCTTCCTCACTGAGCGCTCCTTCTCCATCTCTTGGTTTGCCTTCTCTTCTGGGAGCGCCCCCCCCGCCCCCGACCACCGTGTGGACCCCACGCTTGGCCCGGGGCCCCGTCTGCCCTCCGCGCTCCTGTTCTCCTCCCTCCCTTCCTGCTTTCTCCACCCCGCCTTCCCCTCTCCTTCCCTCCCTCAGAAATCTCATCTTGACCATGGCTTTCAAAAACACCTGTGTGCCCACGACTCAAAACGGTGGCTCCAGCGTGACCTCTGTCCTGGGCTCCAGACTTGCACCGCTGATGGCCTACCTGCCTTCTTCCCTTCATGCAGATCTTCCAGATTTCAGCAGGCACACCACCTCAGAACATACATCCCCACCCCCTGCCCCTCACCCACTCCTGCGTCTTTCTCCGCTTCAGTAAAAGATGCCAAGAGTTACCAGTTGTTCAGGCCACAGAGGAGAAGGACATGGCAACCCGCTCCAGTGTTCTTGCTTAGAGAATCCCACGGACAGAGGAGCCTGGTGGGCTGCTGTCCATGGGGTGACACAGAGTCGGACACGACTGAAGCAACTTACCATGCATGCATGCACTGGAGAAGGAAATGGCAACCCATTCTAGCGTTCCTGCCTGGAGAATCCCAGGGACGGGGGAGCCTGGTGGGCTGCAGTCCATGGGGTCGCTAAGAGTCGGACACAACTGAGCGACTTCCCTTTCACTTTTCACTTTCATGCCTTAGAGAAGGAAATGGCAGCCCACTCCAGTGTTCCTGCCTGGAGAATCCCAGGGACGGGGGAGCCTGGTGGGCTGCCGTCTGTGGGGTCGCACAGAGTCGGACAGGACGGAAGTGACTTAGCAGCAGCAGCAGCGGGCCACAGCCCATCTCTGGTTCTTCTCGTTCCCCTGCACGCTCACTTCTTAGGCGTCGGTGACGTCTACGACTCCACCTCCGACACACGTTCCAACTTCGCTCATGTGTCTGTCTCCTGCTCTTACAGATGGCTGTGAGCTCTGGCCTGGAGTCCACCACAGCCCCCCACCGGCCTCCTGCCTTCCACTACTGACTCTGCTACAAAATGTTCCCCTTGTAGTAGCCAGAGAGGGGTCCGTCGCCATTTAGCCCAGCGCTCCTCATCTGGGGGTGATTTTGTGCCCTAGGGGACAGCTGGCAATGTCTGGAGACAGTTTTGGTGTCACAGCTGAGGAGAGTGAGTTCCAGTCGGGAATGAAGCTAAACCTCTTCCTAAGCAGCCCCCAGACAAGGAAGGGCCAGCCCCAAATGCCAACAGGGCTCAGGCCGAGAAACCCTGATTTAAATGCACAGGGATCAAGCAGGAGCCTCCTTATATTTAAAATTCACACTTAGAAACATTTTATTGGAGGGTAGTTGGTTTACAATGCTGTGTTAGATTTGGTCGCAAAGTGACTCGGTTCTACATATATTCATTCTTTTTCAGATTTTTTTTTCTTGAATAGGTTATCACAGAATACCGTGCAGATTTCTCTGTGCTAAACAAGTAAGTCCTTATTGGTAATCTATCTTTTTTTCTTTATATTTTTAAATTGATGTAGAGTTGATTTGCAATGTCGTATTAATTGCTGCCATATAGCGGTGACTCAGTTATACATATATATTCTTTTTCATTTTCTTTCTCGTTACAGTTCATCACAGGATATTGAACACAATTCCATCAGGTTCTTGTTGTCTATTTTCTATATAACAGTTTGCATCTGCTGAGTCCAGACTCCCAATCCTTCCCTCCCCCACTGCCCTCCCCCTTGACAATCACCAGTCTGTTCTCTAGCTCTGTGATCCTCTTCCTGTTTTATAGATAAGTTCATTTGTAATAACACTTGTAACTGATATCATATGATACTTGTCTTTCTCTTTCTGCCTGACTTCACTTAGTATGATAATCTCTAGGTCCATCCATATTGCTGCAAATAGCATTTTTTCATTCTTTTTTATGGCTGAGTGGTATTCCATTGTATACATGTACCATATTTTCTTTATCCATTCATCTGTCGATGGACATTTAGATTATTTCCGTGTCTTGGCTAGTCTGACTAGTGCTGTTATGAACTTAGGGTGCATGTATCTTTTTGAATCGGGATTCTGCCTGGATGTACACCCAGGAGCGGGGCTGCTGGACCACGTGGTAGGTCTGTTTTCAGTTTTTTGAGGATGCTCCACGTGGCTGTCTGTGGTGGCTGCGCCGGCTTACATTCACGCCAGCACTAGGAGGGTTCTTTTTTCCCCACACGCTCTCTAGCATAAGATCCACACATTTTGCCTCAACCTCTAAGGCCTGAAATGATGTTGCCTCTAAGCGCCTCGGGTCCCAGACACCCCCTTGTCCCTTTCACACCGCCCCTCAGGCACGCCAGGCCTGTTCCTCCTGTTACCAACAGCAGCTCTGGGTCTGAAACGCCTGTCACTCAGCATCTCCCAGGACTCACTGTCAAATGCCACCTCCTTGGCGAAGGCCTTCCCTGACCACCCAGCTTCAAACACCCCTCTAGGCTTTCTTTCACGCCATCATATTTTGTTTTCTTTTTGCACTGTCAACCTGCTACCTTCTGGTTTACATATTGTTTACATATTGTTGTCAGCTCATGAGAGCCAGGAATATTTCCCCCTTTATCTGCAAGGCCACAGAAAGTGTTCAATAAATAACTGTTGAATGAGCTGGCTTTACAGTAAGGGTTCACTGGCTTTGTTTTTGAGTGACCTAATAAGGAATGCTTTTTTGAAAGAATGATTTTTGTTCTAGGACCAACATTTGTTCCAAAACCACTTCATGAACACCACTCATAGGATAGGCACTCTCCTCCCCTCTGCCTGCCATCTTTTCTCTACTGATTTTTTTTAGCAGATGTATTCATTTGTCCATCATTTCAATAGGCAGCATGTCAGAAACCAAGGATGGTGCCTTGCTGTTAACAATGACCAAGGAATGTCGCTAGTCCTTGAGAAACCTTCAGACTTGACTTATCAGCACCACCTTCCAAGAAACCAAATATGAAGACTTTCCTTCTCTACAGTGTGCCTGTCAGCATCAGGGTGAGTTAGATGGTGTCCCCCCAACCCCACTGCACCCTCCAAAAAGGACTTGTCCACATCCCAACCCTAACCACTGTGAATGTGACCTCACAGTGAGTCCCCTATATACAAATGAGATCTGTTCTGAGAGCATGTTCGGAAGTCCAATTTGTCCATAAGCCCAACAAAATCAGCCTAGGTACCCAACTAACACAATCTATATAGTACTATACTGTAACAGGTTAAAATAATTTTTCACACAAATAATACATAAAAAGCAAACACAAGACAAAAAGAAGACATTTTTAATCTTACAGCGCAGTACATTGAAAAGTACAGTGGTAATACAACAGCTAGCTCTTTTTAGCAATGCCAGCTACAGTCATCGCTTTTACGTTTGCTTCCAGGCATCTGGGCTTGGAATAAAGGTTCTGTGCTGTATACAGTACTGTGCAGTGAAGTACACAAAAGCACAGGCATTTGCAAAGGAGGCGTGCATGTGACAAGGTATGCCAGACACATAAACTTACGGAATTCGACGCACGTTCGCATCTTTGAAAGGTCACAACTTGAAGGTCCATATATAGGGGACTCACTGTACTTGGGAAAAGGGAGCTTTATAGATGCCATTAAATGAAGGATCTCCAGATGTAATCAACCTGGACTAGCCAGCTGGGCCCTAACTCCAGTGACTCGGTGTCCTTATGAGAGGCACGCAGAGGAGAGGAGCGGCCGGGGAAGATGGGGCAGAGGTGGGGATTAGGTGGCTACAAGCCAGGAGGCGCCTGGAGCATCAGCAACTGGAAGATGCCAGGACAGGTTCTCCCTGGGGCTCCCAGAGGGACCATGACCCTGCTGGCCTTCAGGGCTGTGAGGGAATACATTTCCGCTGCTTCAAACCACCAAACTGGGGGTAAAACACCATGGCGGGCACAGGAAACCGACTCGAGTGCCTGTGCGATCCACAGCTAGCTCCTCCTCATGTCAGCTGGCCCCTCCTGGCATCGGCCTCTGCCTGCCTTCCTGTCTCATTTCTGGGATCTGTGCCTGCTTTCTGCACACCACACGTTCCACGTAGCCACGTGCGAGTCCAGTGGGATTATTCATCTTCTCCAAAAGCTCACTCCCCTTTGATGCCTTACTGCTCCTCCATCCACTTCCCATCCCAGTGATGCTGAAAACCCCTGCCTGTCCTTCAAGGCCTGATTTCTCTGTCCCTGGTTTCTTACTCCCACTTAAGGCACTTCTGCAGGCACATTACCACTTCATGGTGTCTGTTACTCCCTATGGAATCACCGTAGGTTGCAGTATATTTCTTTATCGTTTAACACTAACTTTTATGCTACTGTGTTTTGATGATAAGGAATTTTAACTATAAAGTACTTCCTGAATATAGTGCATCTAAAAAGAGTTGAGCTTCCCTAGGGGCTCAGTGGTAAAGGACCCACCTGCCAGTGCAGGGGACATGGGTTTGACCCCTGATCTGGGAAGATCCCAGAGGCTGCGGAGCGACTCAGCCCATGAGCCACAGCTATTGAGCCTGTGGCTCTAGAGCCCAGGAACCTCAGCTATTGAGCCCACGGGCTCCAGAGCCTGTGCTCTGCAACAGGAGAAGCCCATGCACCTCAACTAGGGAGAGTCCCTGGAGCGATGAAAACCCAGCACAGCCAGTGACAATAAATAAAAGTCATACTAAAAAGAGCACTGTCGACAGCACTAACATGTCGCTCTGACCACTCCTTACAGCGGTGGTGCAGCAGAAGTGCTGGACCGTAACCCACATTCAGTTTCACAGAAACACTGCCAAGTCCTCTTTCACCACAGCGTTTGTTGGCTGTGCCTGCTTTATCCTTTGGAACTGAGTTGTCCACGGGATGAAGACACCATGAGGACCAGCACCTCTTCTGTTCTGGTTTCATGCCCAGGTTCCTAGAACAGCACCTGGTATGCAGTGGGCATTCAATAAAAGTCTGTAGAACGGAGGTCAGTTTCCCTGTTTCGTAGAGTGCAAGCTCCTCTGGGCAGAAATAGCTAATTCCTTCCTGTATGCCTGATCCCTGCAAGGATCTCACACAAATCAGATGCTCAAAAGTTCTTGTGTATTGTTAATGAGAGGGCATTCTCAGCACGATGCCTCCGTGTCCTGCACTTCCATTCTCGGAGATGACCTTCAGTAGCCTAAGTGTCAATACCTAAAAATTGGGCACTGTCTTCTCGATTTACTCCCCTGCCCCACTGAAAACCTTACCGTTGGCGATTTTGCAACCTAGTAATTGTGTAATTATATGCTTCCTTTGGAGGACAAAACCAAGAGTGTGATGTGGCCTGGTTTTCTCACCTGTATTCCCACAGCATGCCGATGGACAGTCACCAGTGCAGCGGGGAGTTACCAAAGCGGTCCAAGTGATCTTTTATAATCTATAGGTAGGAACAGAGGGCCGAGTGATCTGTTACAATCTGTAGGTAGGAACAGAGGGCCAAGTGATCTGTTACAATCTGTAGGTAGGAACAGAGGCCGGGGCCTGGAAAGGAACAAGGGGACTCCTGACCGACCCCTGGGCCGGCATCCTGTAACAGTAGGCAGATTTCATTTAAAATGTCATGCACACACCTTGGAAATCCACTTGCAATTAGAAAAAGACAATGAACTGTATGTATCTAGGCCAGGTCTGTTTGTCAGCAGCTCAGGCAACAAAACCACGAGTGGCTTGTGACAATGAGGATTTTCGAAGAAAACACATACAATTCCTGATAAGCACATTGCTACCCCTTATGTTTGTGTGGAGATTTTTTTTTGGTCTTGAATGATATAAAAGAGAGTGTGTATGTATATTTAAATAATGTATTACCATGAACATCTTTGATCTTGTCTGTGTGTAAGTATATAATATGTATGCATAATTTACATCCTAATAATGTCACGTATGAATGATAAATGCTAAATTTAAAATAAGGTGGTAGAATTATTCATTACCAACTTTGTTGCCAAATGCACCGTTTAAGGAATTCTTTAGTTTCTCTAAAAGGCCAGAGAAAATTTTTCAACTGCTAGTCTAGAAGTTCCCAGATCTTCATATTTCAAAGAATGATTAAAAGAGCAAACCTATAAACAAATTTAGGGTCTGTTACAGCTTGCCAACTGTTTGTTTTTGCCAAGGAAGGCCATTCAGAAAGAAAAACAACTATTACTGCCATCACGTCATAAAAGGAAAGATCTTCATGGCCTCCATAGCCCCCAAAAGGTCAGAAGATTATTCTCAAGAATAAAGGGGAAGTCTTTTAGCTTGCAGAAAGTAAATTTATTAAAAAAATTTAGGTTTACAAAAAGATTTCCTTATATTTTCTCATTTCACAGAGGAAAACTGAAAACTTGACCGCCCATGGGCCCCTGTGCAGGAACCGGTGTTGGGAAACCACCTCTCCAGCCTGGCTGCTTCAAGACTCCCTTGATTCTTCTGGAATTTTCCTATGAAATCCAAGAGGGCCACAGTTAAACTCAGCACGGAGGGTGAGACAATTACAGCAGCATCTACTGAGAGCCGACGACGCGCTCAGCCTTGAGGGAGGTGCTCTGCCAGAGGACATAGAAGTGGAAATGCTGTCCTGTGAGTGAATGCGCATGCAAGGGCAGGGTCACAGGCGAAAACCAGAACGTGAGGAAGAAATTCTTATGACGACATCGACTGATGCCATTGCACCGGGTGTCGAAGGAGACTGCACAAATGCTGCCAGAGCTGGAATTTTCTGCTCACATAATGCTCTCTGCCAATGTTGAAAATCCAGTTTTCAAGTCAACATTAATATGTATGTCTGCTGCTTGCTTTTCCAGTTGGTTATTTCAGTTTGAGGAAATGTTGGAGAGTTTTTAGAGCTTTAGTTTCACATGTTTACAATGGAAAACTACTCACTTCTAAGAAGTAACAATCTGGATCATTTGTAGAGTTATGGATGGACCTAGAGTCTGTCAGACAGTGTGATGTAAGTCAGAAAGAGGAAAACAAATGATCCCACATTGTTGCTCAGTCACTAAGTTGTGTCCAGCTCTGCGACCCCATGGACGACAGCACACCAAGCTTCCCTGTCCTTCACTGTCTCCCAGAATTTGCTTAAACTCATGTCCATTGAGTGTGTGATGCCATCTAACCATCTCGTCCTCTGTTGTCCCCTTCTCCTCCTGCCTTCAATCTTTCCTAGCATCAGGGTCTTTTCCAATGAACTGGCTCTTCACATCAAGTGGCTAAAGTATTGGAGCTTCAGCTTCAGCATCAGTCCTTCCAATGAAGATTCAGGACTGATTTCCTTTAGGATGGACTGGCTTGATCTCCTTGCAGTCCAAGAGACTCTCAAGTCTTCTCCAGAACCATAATTTGGAAGCATCAGTTCTTCAGTGCTCAGATTTCTTTATGGTCCAACTCTCACATCTCACTGGGAAAACCATAGCTTTGACTAGACGGATCTTTGTTGGCAAAGTTAAATCTCTGCTTTTTAATACGCTGTCTAGGTTGGTCATAATTTTTCTTCCAAGGACTGAGCGTCTTTTACTTTCATGGCTGCAGTCACCATCTGCAGTGACTTTGGAGTCTAAGAAAAGAAAATCTATCACTGTTTCCACCTCACGCACACATGTAGAATCTAGAAATATGGCACAGACGACCCTGTTTGTAGGACCGGAATGGAGAATGCAGACCTAGAGGATGGCTGTGTGGTTACGGAGGAGGCGGGGAAGAGGTGTGGGATGAACTGGAGATGACGACCACACATATACTCTAGCAGGTGTAAAACAGCTAGCCAGCGGGAAGCTGCTGTGTCGCATAGGGAGCCCCGCTCGGCATCCTGTGATGCCCTATTGGGGCGGGGGCGGGAGACCCCAGAGGGAGGAGATGCACGTATACATTTAGCTGATTCATTTCATTGTACGGCAGAAACCAACACAAGATTATAAAGCAAGCATATTCCAATAAAAAAAATAGAAAGAGCCCCACTCTGGAAGTCCAGGTTTACACAAGACAGCCTGTACCCATCCCCCACGAGTCTCCTGCTTTATTATCCACCTAAGATACATGACTCCCAGGGAGCCTCTAACCCAGGTCACCCGTTCCAGCCTCTGAGCCTTTATCTACGCTCTTCTTTCCGCCTGAGACACGGCTCCCTCCGCTTGGCTTCCTGGATGGGTCTCAGGATGCGTGTGTGCCTCCTGGAAGTGAGGGCAGAACTTTGTGTAAATTTGCACGTGTGTCTCATTCTGGGAAGGTCACAAGATTCAGCAGACTTAGTGAGGGGGCTGTGAGTCGAGGTTGCTTAAAAACTCACTCTCTCCTTTGCCCCCAGAATAACTTATCGTTTCCCTGTGAATCCACTTATCCACTTATTGACACATGGTTACAGAGAGCCCGTTAGGTGCCAGACACTGTTTCGGGCACTTGGGAAACAGCAGTGAATCAAACAAACAGGGTTGCCACCCCCTGGGACTTCTGGGCACTGGACTATTCTAGCACAAGGACAGAGATGTTACATCACACAACAAACACACACTGGCGACGTGAATTATACAGTACACTTGAAGACTCGTTCTATGCAAAAATAGTGCCGGTAACGAGAATCTGAAGTGCTGATAGGGACATCACCACCACAACGCTCTCTTTCGTGAAACTGCCCAGGTTTCCTGGGATGCCCGGTCTGCGCCACCACTGTGCTCTCATTGTGCTGCCCCCTTATCTGGATTAACTGCTGACCCTTCCTTCACTGAATGTTTTGTAAAAGCTGACGGGCTTCCCTGCTGGTTGGGTGGTTAAGAGTCCACGGGCCAGTGCAGCAGACCTGGGTTCGATCCCTGGCCGGGAAGATGCCACAGCCTTGGAGCAGCGTAAGCCCGTGCACAGAGCTACCGAGCCTGCGCTCTGGATTCTGGGAGCCGCCACTACGGAGCCCACCCTCCACAACTGCTGAAGCCCGAGGGCCCCAGAGCCTGCGCTCCTCGGCAAGAGAGACTTGTGCAGTGAGAAGCCTCAGCTCCGCAACCCAGGGAGTCCCCGCTCGCTGCAACTAGAGAGAAGCCTGTGCAGAGGCAGAGACCCAGCGCAGCCAACAGAAATAAAACAAAGAGCGTGAGGTGCTTTCTCTCTCCCACTCAGTTCTAGCCACTCTGATTCTTTCTCAGTCCTCATCCACCTCACAGTTTCTTGTGTGACACATACTACGTCATCCTAAATAACTTACATAAAGTAATAAACCAACCCTGGAGTTACAAAAAAAAAAGAGCTAGTAGGGAGAAACTCAGTTTTAAATTGCTGTTGTTGTTTAGTTGCTAAGTTGTTTCCAACCCTTTGTGACTCCGTGGACTACAGCATGCCAGGTTCCTCTGTCCTCCACTATCTCCTGGAATTTTGCTCAAACCCGTGTCCATTGAGTAGGTGATGCCATCCAACCATCTCATCCTCTGTCGTCCCCTTCTCCTCCTGCCCTCAATTTTTCCCAGCATCAGGGTCTTTTCAAATGAGTCAGCTCTTCGCATCAGGTGGCCAAAGTATCAGAGCTTCAGCTTCAGCATCAGTCCTTCCAATGAACACCCAGGACTGATCTCCTTTCGGATGATCTGGTTGGATCTCCTTGCAGTCCAAGGGACTCTCAAGAGTCTTCTCCAACACCACAGTTCGAAAGCATCAATTCTTCAGTGCTCAGCTTTCTTTATAGTCCAACTCTCACATCCATATATGTGCACTGGAAAAACCACAGCCTTGACTAGATGGACCTTTGATGGCAAAGTGACTACATGGATCTTTGTAGGCATTTTTAACTGAAATGGTCAGATAGGCTGTGTTAGGAAGATGAGACTTGAGCCAGCTGTTGAAGATGGTCAAGGAGTGATCTACATGGATGCCTGGGGGAAAGCCTTTCAGATTGAGGGGAAGCCTGAACAAGACTCTGAGGTGAGAGTCCGCCCTGCAGAAAAGAGGATCAGCAAGGGGCCGAGTAGGGCTGAAGCGAAGTCACGGAAAGAGAGGAGTGGGCCAGCAGGCTGGGGGGCTTGGCCCGTTGCGTGGACTCTGAGAGACGCGGGCCCAGAGGACGACTCTGGGGAGGGCATGGTGGGCTCTGGAGTGTGTCCTGTTGCGAACAGTGCGCGGTGTGGGGAGGACGGGGCGCCAACAGCAGTGGCGGGGCTCGAGATGGGGGTGGCGAAGCTGGGCCGACCGGAGGCGCCGCTGATAGGATTTCCTCTCGGAGCAGAGGTGGTGTGAGAGAGAAAGACGACACAGGGACACACCACGATCTGGGCCAGGACGACTGAGGGGCCGTCGCACCAGGGTGGGGAAGGCCGGGGGCGAGCTGGGAATCCGGCTTCGGCCACGCTGATTTAGACTCCAAGAGGAGCTGTCTCGCTGGCAGCTGCAGGGGTCAGGAGCTCCAGGGGAACGTTCCGCTGGGGATAAGCGTCTGGGAGCCATCAATTATAGATCCCAGGGAAAGCCGTCCCACCAGCCCTCAGGCCTTCCAGGTTTCTTAAACCGTTCTACTCTGCTTCCCCAGTGACAAGTTTTCTGCTGCTCGTCACACTGGAGTTTTCTCATACGCTCCTCATTCTCTTTACTGGACAATAAAGCTCTCCAGTTGCATCCTATCTAACATTGTATCTCTTGTTTTGCCTCCAAAAAATATTGGTTTAAGCTCCTCTTCATTAGGTTTTCATATTTCAATAGTCAAGACCTTGCAGATGGATTGAACATAATCATTTTGATTTCTTTTTCTCCCTACTCGTCAACATTTGCCCTCAAATCCAGGCTCTATTTTCATTTTCTTGTGAATGTTAATTATATCAAGCCAGTTTTCTCCTTAGAATGGATTATTTTAAAAACAGACACAGGAAAAAGTACCCAATATCATGAATCATCAGGGAAATGAAAATCACTTCACACCTGTCAGAAATGGCCATTGTTACAAAGACAAGAAATATCAAATGTTGGCGAGGATGTAGAGAAAAGGAAACTCTTGTGTACCAGCAGTGCAATGTACATTGGTGCAATGGGAATGTAAACTGTTGTAGCCATTGTGGAAAACGGTATGGAGATTTTTCAAAAAATTAAAACAAGGGCTACCATATGATTCAGATTTTCCACTCTTGTGTATTCACCCAAAGAAAATGAGACTACCAGTTAAAAAAGATTTACTCCTATGTTTCAGTTCAGTTCAATCGCTCAGTCCTCTCCGACTCTTTGCGACCCCATGAATCACAGCATGCCAGGCCTCCCTGTCCATCACCAACTCCCAGAGTTTACCCAAACCCACGTCCATCGAGTCGGTGACGCCATCCATCCATCTCATCCTCTGTCATCCCCTTCTCCTCCTGCCCCCAATCCCTCCCAGCATCAGAGTCTTTTCTAATGAGTCAACTCTTCACATGAGCTGGCCAAAGTATTGGAGTTTCAGCTTCAACATCAGTCCTTCCAATGAACACCCAGGACTGATCTCCTTTAGGATGGACTGGTTGGATCTCCTTGCCATCCAAGGGACTCCTATGTTTAGCACATTATTTATGACAACTAAGATACGGAAACAGCCTTGGTGCTTACAGGTGGAGGAATGGATGAAGAAGATGTGGTGTGTGTGTGTGTGTGTATATATACACACACACACACACATACATATGTGTGTGAGATGGGGGTGTGTGTGTGTGTATATACACACACACACACACACACATACACACACAATGGAATATTACTCAGCCATTGAAAAGAATGAAATCTTTTACCATTTGTAACAATATGGATGGCGCAGGGATAGAGAATCTGCCTGCCAATGCAGGAGACCTGGGCTCGCTCCCTGGGTCGGGAAGATCCCCGGGAGGAGGTAATGGCAACCCTCTCCAGTATCCTTGCCTGCAAAATCCCACAGACAGAGGAACCTGGGGGCTACAGTCCATGGGGTCGCAAAGAGTCGGACACGACTGAACACACACACACAAAGTATGGATAGAACTTGAGGGAACTACGCTAAGTGAAATAAGTCAGAAAATGACAAATAGTGTATGATTTCACTTCTATGTGGAATCTGAAAGACAAACCTAAAAAATGAAAAAACTAAACCAAACCGAAGCAAAGCTCATAGATACAAAGAACAGGATGGTGGTTGCCAGAGGGGAAGAGGGGTGGGTGGGCAAAATGGGTAAAGGGGATCAAGAGGTCAAAACCTACGCTTATAAAATGAAAAAGTTTATAAAATAGGGATGGAACTTACAGCATAATGACTACAGTAAATAATACTGTAGCACACACTTGAAAGTTGCCGGGAGAGGAAATCCCAAAAGGTCACTTTACATGTGACAGAGAGTAGCCAGACTTACTGTGGCGATCACTGCACAATGTGTGTCAACATCGAATCATTATGCTGCACACCTGAAACCAATATAGTATCATACATATCAATTGGATCTCACTAAAAAAACTCACTATGAATATTCATTGGGAACAAAGCAGAAAAAGATGTCAAGAGGCAAAATGTAAACTTAAATAGTTCTCCTCTTGTAGTTTCCCTGAAAATTAGCTTTTGTATTCTGCTTAGCTGTGTGCAGTTATTAACAGGAAGCTCTGTGGGTCTCAAGTTTCTCAAGGAAAAGATAAAGAAACTGGGTTAGACAATTCTAAAATTCTTCAAATGCTTCCTTTTGAAACACTTGGAATGGCTCTGTTTAATCACTAACATTTCTGGAGACCCAGCATCTATTCTGCTTAAAACTACATGTGATTGGAATAAATATTAAGGAGAAATAAATCTTGCAGTCAGTAATCTTTACTACAACTCCTTTCTATTAAATTGCAAATAGAGAAATTAGCCTCTAACTAATAAAAATAAATGGAAAAAAAATAAGTGACAAATAGAGAATATATGTATATATTTTAAATTAAAGGACATTTCCAAGAATGATCTTGACCATTTTCTGTCAGGACTGATTAAAAGGAGGCTTTTTCTGAGTTCCTGCTGACCACTTTTTCCTAATTGATAATAGCTAAGTCTGTTATAGATGCATTCCATAAAAAAGAGACCTAATCACAAGGCAAGCAAAGTACCCTCTGTGTTCTGGCACAAGTGTGTTTCATGAGACTCCAGGATACAATCTGCGTGACTAAACTGAATCTTGTGATTCCTACATTAGAACTATTTTAGCTACTTATGAGGTTGAAACGTATCCTGTCCACAATATCTTGCTTTCTTTTTTGTTCAAGTCTACTGGCAGAGACTAATTCTTCATCATGAGCATTAATGGGGATCCATAAGTGCTACCTGTGGAAATCATGGTGGTCGCAATAAAAAGGTCAGATCAGGCTCAGGGTTTGGGAGTCAACCACAGGTGGAGAGGGAGACCAAAAAACAAACAAACAAAACCCTGGCCAGCCAAAGAAACCCCTGTCAACAAGAGGCTAAGTGGCTTTGATTGACTTGACTCATTGTGTGACTAAGGGATTAAAACAGAGATTCCATCAGATTATCTCAGATCTGAAAGCCCTTGGAGCACGAGGAGGCCAGCCAAGGAAAACCTTGCTCTCAGAAGAGATAGATGGAAAAGATAAAAAATTCCAAAACCCGAAAAGCAGAGTAACAAAAGCCCACCACCAACAACTGGTTCAATGGCAGCAATCGGCTGCTCAAGCTCGATCCTAGTTGGATACAACTGTATAAACTCCAATATCACCCTCCTTAAACAGATTTGCTTTAAGAATACATATGTAGCAATTTGTCCCTGTCAGGCGGTCTCCTAAAAGCTTTCATTTTCCTATAAACCCTGTGAGGTAAGCAGTGTGGGTATCTCCAATTCTCTAGGTGAAGACCGAAGATGCAGAGGCTCTATGATTTGCCCAAAGTTGAATAGCTTGTAAGTGGCAGAGCTGGGGTTCAAACTCAGACCTTTTGAATCCAGAAGTATGCTCATGGTCACTGTGCTGTTTTGGAAGGAAATGGAAAAAAAGGCACTGCAGATGAATTTAGGTGGTTCAAAACACCTACTTCTCTCATTTCATGAAACTCTAGGGAGCATCCTTCACCCTGCAATGGCTGGGCAGCAGCAAAGCACAGCCTGTCTTTTTAAGGATTAAAAAGTACTTTAAGCGTCTCCACGTTCCCTAAGTGTGTGCAACTCTGTTACCAAATAAATCACACCCAAAAAAGGCAAAACAAAATACCTTGGCCATTTAACTTGGAAAAAGGCAGCTGGGATGGATGGTTGAGTTCACTCTCAGTGTCTGAGAGGCCGGCATTGAGGAGAAACCAGCAGGCTTAGTTCCCAGGTCTACAGTACCCCATGAGGGCTAATAATCTGGCCCTGCTTGGACCCCGGCAAGGTTTTCCATGGCTTACGATGAGTCCTTTTCTCCTTTGTACAAAATGATACAAAATAAAATAAATTAATAGCTTATACTTCCAGGTCCAAGAGGATGTTGATATAAGTTTTAGAAATGAGAAGCACAGACCACCCCCAAGAGGAAATTCCAGAGAGGAAAAACATACTACCAGGGTCCACATGATCATAACCTGATTTAGCATCCTTTAAAACCACAGTCTCCTCCAGGATTTTCCTGATTACTGTCTTCAGAAGCATGAAACAGTTCCACGGGATTTTCCTGATTACTGAATGCCAAAGCATGAGAAAGTTCCATGAGTCACACGATAGACTTGTCTAACTTGAAGTCGACTGCCAGGCAGTTTGGAGGGTTACATTTTTATGACTGCTACATAGCAGTTCTGGGAAAAGCAAAATATGTTAGTCATAAGAAACACATTCTTTAAGTAGGCTAGGATCTTTCTGATGCTGCTCTTAACCTTTTCGGGGGAGGGTAGAAGTGGGAAGGATCATGGATTCCTTTGAGAATATTTGGGGAAAGCCGGGGAGCATGAATGCACACCCCAGAAGAAGACATGGGCATATGGTCATAGTACGCTGCATTTTATCTCAGAGAGTGTATAAACCTTCTATCTCCCTCTCCTTAGAAACCAGGCTATGCATTCGGGTCCTAACGGAATTTCACAGACAGCTTACGATGCTAGCTTAAGACGCTGCTTGAGGCTAGAACAGAACTGCTTGAAGGCTGGGCTTATCCCTGCAACTGGGTCAAGACCAATGTGCTTAGCTCTGGAGACTCTCTGCTCTCCCCAAGGCCGCCTGGGACAGGAAACAAGGACGCACCCAGCTACACAGTTAAGAGTTATCAGACAGGCAAGGGATAATCTGAGTTTTGGTTTCAATTATTTGTTCCCCCACAAACACCACTGACTCTGCTTGGGGTCAGGAAAAAACAAATCTCAGCAGTCATTTTTCTTCAGAGACTATGAACCTTACTGCTAAGTTTAATGAGTCCAGGGGAACTCAGTTTCCAGTGAAAATGAACTGGAATCAGATAAAATAAGCACAAACAGAAAAGAAAGACCTTCACAGGAGTCCCCATCCATAGGGCGGGGCACAGGAAGCAGATGTAGAGTGTCCAGGGTAACGTTTCACCCTCCGCCCACTCATTCATGATTTGGTCATAAGCCAACCGAAGTGTTTCCGCGGAGACTCCGCGGTGTGGCAGAGTCCACGGCACCGGGGTGCTCCGCTGACCCGACAGCTCCTCCCGGCAGGGCCGACGATGCGCCGCAGGAGCTCAGAGTCAGGCGTCCCTGTGGCTGGTATCACCTCCGTCCTCGGGGGGTCAGGGGAAGAGGCGAGTGAGCCGCAGAGCGCCACGCTCCCCGGGTCTGTGTGATGATGCGAGCAGTGGGGACGAGCCGCCGCAATGGGCGGGAGGGGCCTCCGCGTTAGCACCTGCGTTCTGCCGCTGAGCACAGACGGGCACATGGCAGCTGCAACGGGGCGCCGCCCACCCCAGTCAGCATGGGCACGGCCCGGCAGTCTCCAAGCAGCAGACGCTGGAGAAGGTGAGGAGAGCAGGGAACCCTCCTACACCGCCGGTGGGAATGTACTTTTGTGCGCCCCCGATGGGGAACAGTATGGACGTTCCTCAAAAAACTAAACATAGAACTCCCCTATGAGGCAGGAATCCCACTCCTGGGCATATAGGAAAATGGGCATACAGACAAGGTCCTAATTCAAAAAGATACACGCACCCTAGTTCATAGCAGCACTAGTCACACTAGCCCAGACATGGGCACAATCTAAAGGTCCATCGACAGATGAGTGGGTAAAGAAGATATGGCACATATACACAGTGGAATACTACTCAGCCATAATAAAGAATGAAACAGTGGCCATCTGTAGCAGCATGGATAGACCTAGAGGTTGTCATACTCAGGAAGTCGGAAAGAGAAAGATAAATGTCATATGATGTCACTTATGTGTGGAATCTAAATTATGACACAGAAACAGACCCCCCCCCCCCAGACACATAGAGGAGCCTTGTGGTTGCCAAAGGGGATGGGTTTGGGGGAGGGGAGGACTGGGGGTTGGGGTTAGATGATGCAAACTGGTATAAACAGAATGGATAAACGACAAAGTCCTACTGTATAGCACAGGGAACTATATTCGATATCCTGAGATAAACCATAGAAGAAAAGTACATAAGAAGAATGGATGCTCTGGATATGACAACTGAATCACTCGGCTGTGGAGCAGCAGTGAGCTACTGCAAATCAACTGCAGTTCAGTCAAACACATCTGTGCTCCGACTGCCTCGTGTGACGAGGTACATGGTAAATGTGTAGTGAGCGCTGCACTGAATAGAGGAAAGCTTTGCTTCTCACTCGGTTTCCCAGTGACTCCATAGCAGGCAGGGTGATGGCGATCATTCCTCTTATGCAGGTGGAAAAACTCAGTCTTAAAGAAGGTAGGTGAATGTCCACAGGTGGCACAGTTCACACCTGCAGATCCGTGTCTAGAATCCAAGACGTCTCAGCCCTCGGTCCAGTGTTCCTCCTGCTACATGCCAACAAGGAGGTGGGACGTGATGAGTGATGTTTACAGCTGTCTGAGTTGGATCCAGTGAATCGCAGAAGATGAGACTCTGTGAAGCTGGACTTAGTTCTGTTTGAGAGTTGCTTAATAATCTCGTCCTGCTGACATTAAATGAGCAGTAAGCTAAATTGTTACTGAACGGGAACTGGGTGGGAGAGAAAGAAAATGATAGTAAAGGAAAACATTGTTCCTTAGAAGCTGGGACAGGTTAAACCTTTGGACAGGTTAAATTGGGACAGGTTAAATCGGCCTGCAATGCAGGAGACCCCCAGTTCGATTCCTGGGTTGGGAAGATCTGCTGGAGAAGGGATAGGCTACCCACTCCAGTATTCTTGGGCTTCCCCTGTGGCTCAGCTGGTAAAAATCCATCCACAATGTGGGAGACCGGGGTTCAGTCCCTGGGTTGGGAAGATCCCCTGGAGGAAGGAAAGGCTACCCACTCCAGTATTCTGGCCTGGAGAATTCCATGGACTGTGTAGAGTCCATGGTGTCACCAAGAGTCAGACAGGACTGAGCGACTTTCACTTTCATGCCTTCAGAAATCAGACTCAAGCAATGCTATAGACATACTCGCTCACCAAAGGTGAGGCTAGAAGATATATAACAGGTGTTTATAATCCAATAGAGTTCTGTTGTCAAGGCTTCACAGCCATTGCCAAATTTAGGAGACTCTTGGACTATTCTAGTTTCAGAGAGCCAGGGAAACGTTCACATCAGGAGAGATAGAGATTCAGACAGAGAAAGGCAGCTGGTTCCCAAGGGGACAGGGGCTCACAGTCTCTTACACTGAGGTGCTGCCACGCCCATGGCCTTGCCTTCGTTTGCTTTTAGGGGCACGACTGGACCACTACATCGCCAAATGCCAGCTTTACAAACTCAAGGGTGTTTCTGGACAAGGGCATGGAGGGGTGTTTGCAAACAGGGTGCAGACTCTACAAGACTCCACTGTTCTCTTATTTGCATTTAAAACACACACTGTGTTATAGGAACTTGAGGCCTAGAATCTGAAACGCCTCGGAAAACTCTGATCATGCTATATGGCAGGTCCGAGGAACTCGGTTAAGTTCATCACAGTCAGAAACAACTCTCACAATGGTGCTTTTGAAGAACATAAGAACATCTCAGCTAGAGGCCTGTCTTTGCAACCAGACTGGGCTGAGGCCCCTGTGGAGAGAGCCGTCACAGAGGTAGGGTCGGGTGGGGGCCGGAACGAGTGAGAGCAAAAAGATGTGGAGGGAAACCCCCAGGACGCGGCCAAGAGGAACACTTACAGTGCTTTTCCAAAGAGGTTTCTTAGCCGTGCTTGAAGCACGCAGGTGCCTCTGGGTTGAGCAAAGGGCTGCGAGGTGCGGTGCTCCTCCTGCAACACCCCACGCAGGCAGGTAGGAAAGGCCAGGAGAAAGGGATTCAGGTGAAGATCCTTCATGGGTGAGAGCTCGCCGGGGCATCCAGCTGACAGGCCCCCAAGCGACAAGTCTAGGTGACCTGTCACCAAATCTGATGCAGGCACAGAAAATTCACTAAGGAAATCGGATTTTTTCCCTCCTCTGGTCGATAAACAATCCAAAGAGCAGATGGACAGGAGGATGAACACCAGTGAGGATCCTAATCTCTAGGACCACGTTTGCAAGGCGATGCTCGAGGAAAAAAGCCAAGAAAGGAAAAAATAAACAGATCGGTAGAAAGCAAAAATGGAGAGAGAAAAGAAGAAAGAAAGATAAGAAGGAAGACAGCAAGTACTTCCCGACATCTCAGTGAAAGACAGAACGGAATGAAAATCTATCTGGTTAAGCCTCTATTTAGGACTGAATAGCTCATGCTTACTAACCAGTTCCAGCAGCGGGGGAGGATATCTGAGGTTTAGTTGGAAATAATCTAGCATTGCACCAGAAGCTGGTCCTTAAAACTAAGGCATCCGGTAAAGCCAGGTTCATGTTACTCCCACCTCTGTATTTGGAAACAGGAGCACAAAGCCTAATTGGCCGAATAAAGGAGCTGAAGGCTCCACAGAAAACCCTCTACGCCCGGGATTGATGTCCATTGACAACCCGGACAATGACACCATGGGAACCAGCAGAGGAGAGGCAGCAAGCATGACAAAGGGGTGCCGGCCCAGGCCCTGCAGAGGAGACCCCAACACAGCCACAGGCGCGCGTCAGGATGACGCACTTGGGAGTTGCCATGTCTGCCTTGGAGAAACAGTCTCAACATGACATTTCTATTTTCGTCTCCTTCAGTAAGCATTTTTGCAGAATGTCTCTGCGCCAGGCTTTACTGTCGGTGCTGGGCATGCAGCAGAGAGCATGGGAGCTGAGTGACGTCCCCTGTGCGTTTTACACTCGATGAACATCTGCCTTGCGGGGGACAGGCCATAAGCAGGGAAACACTACTTAACACAGTGTCAAGAAGTGGGGAGTGCTTGGAAGGAGGAAAAATAGAGCAGGGTGGGGGAGAGAGTGTGAACAGAGGAATGTTTCGGCAGGAAGGGAAGCAGAGATGCCAGTACGGAGGTTCCTTAAAAAGAATAAAAAAAAAAACAAAAACACAGCACTACCATATGATCCAGCAATCCCACTACTGGGATCCAGAGAAAACTGCAATGCAACCCCAATGTTCCTTGTAGCACTGTTTACAATAGCCAGGACAAGGAAGCAATCTAAATTTTCTCCACCGAGAGATGAATGACTCACGAAGATGTGGTACATATACACAGGGGAATATTACTCAGCCACAAAAAAGAATGAAATGGTGCCATTGGCAGCAACATGAGCGGAACTGGAGATGATCACACTAGGTGAATTCAGACAGAGACAAATATCACGTGATATCACTTATATGCAGAATCTAAAAAGATACAAAGGAACTTATGTACCAAACAGAAACAGAGTCACAGACAGAACAAAAAAAAACTTATGGTTATTAAAGGGGGGAGGGAGGGGGAGGGATTTGGGGTTGACAGATATACACTACTGCATGTGAAATATCCAACAAGGGCCTGCTGCACAGCACAAGGGACTCTGATCAATATTCCGTCACAACCCAAACGTAAACAGAATCTGAAAAGGCACAGATACGTGTACATGTATTACTGGATCACTCTGCCGTACATCTGAAGCCAGCACTACATGGTTAATCACTATACTCCAGTGCAAAATACAAAGTTAAAAGAAAAAACAGCTGCCCTGCAGCAGATACGCATGTTGATGTTCTGAAAATTCTCAGTGAGACACAGTCACAGCCGTTGCTGTGTGTCGGGAGGCTCTGAGTGCTTCCTGTGACGGACCCGGTGCCCCAGGATCAGCCTGACCGTGGTGTGGATGCTCTCAGGCAGTGGGGGCTGTGACTCTGGTGGACTCCGGCGTCTGGCCCTGCACTTGCTGGGGTTGATGCCCTGGGTAGACGGTCCTCTGGAGTGTGGGCTGGTCCTGGGACTCCGTGTAACCTGAATCCTTCTTAAACAAAAATACTTCTTCATTTGGCTGCATGAGGTCTTCATCACAGCACGAGGGATCTTCGCTCTAGGTGTGGCTCGGGGGCTTTGTGGCACTCACTAGAGGCATATAGGATCTTAGTTCTCCAACCACGGATTGAACCCTCATCCCCTGCATTGGAAGGCAGATTCTTAACCGCTGGACCACTGGCGGGGGGGGGTCCCTAATTGAACCCTTGAAGGCCTGGTAGTTTCAGCTTTTACACATTTTGGCCCTATACTCTGAGCCAACCTGCTGTGGGAAGCTTAATCTAGCCTCATGGGGAGACCCAGAGAGGAAAACCCAGGCTCCCAGGCACACTTTCCTTCTGCAGCCCGGGAAGCCCAGCTGAGCCCACGCAGAGCAGGGCAAGCTGCTCTGAGGCAGGAGACAGATGGGCCCCAGGCTCAGTAGCTGGAGTCTGTACCCTGTGGGCAGACACTCCAAGATGAGACAATTCAGTTAGTCGCTCAGTCATGTCCGACGCTTTGCGACCCCATGGACTGCAGCACGCCAGGCCTCCCTGTCCATCACCAACTCCTGGAGTTTGATCAAACTCATGTCCATTGAGTCGGTGATGCCATCCAACCATCTCATCCTCTGTTGTCCCCTTCTCTTCCTGTCCTCAATCTTTCCCAGCATCAGGGTCTTTCCAAATGAGTCAGCTCTTCGCATCAGGTAGCCAAAGTATTGGAGTTTCAGCTTCAGCATCAGTCCTTCCAATGAATATTCAGGACTGATTTCTGGAGGGGGATAATAGGAAGAGCTGAGTCCTGCTTGGATAAAAGATTAAGAGTCCATGGAATTCTCATTCTTGAGGTCAAGGAGGCCGCCCCAACTACACATGCGCAGAAAGGCTCCCTGGGGGGTCAAAGGGAGGCGGCACCATCCCATAATGGGTGCTGTCAACCTGCAGGTAGCCCTCTGCACTGGAATCCATCTCGGCTAAAATATGCACATGCCAGTCTGAGAGGGACCTAGGACAGGTCAGGTGTGGAAAAAAGAAGTGAGACAGCTGGCCAAAGGCAAGCAAAGACCTAGAAGGACTGCCCTAAATGAGAGACTTCAGTCATCTCTTTGCTGCCGTCCTCCCCGTTAGGAGGACGCCCACAGCCCTGTTCACCGCGCGGGCATCTCCGCCTCGCTCCTGGCTGTGAATAAATGACAGGCTTCTTTCTGGGTGCTCTCCCGTGTGTGCTGTTGTCTCCAAGAATAACCTTTGTGCCTGTTTTTACAGCAGGAGGAGTTTCTGCCTCTAGGAAACATTCTTGATTTCGAACGGAGGTAAGAGCCCAGTCCACTCTGCTTCTAGCCTCTAGCCACTGGTGGCCTGGTGGTTCGGACTCCTGGTTTTCATCCAGGCTGTCCAATCCCTAGGCAGGAACCTCAGGTTCTGCTTCAGGACCTCTCAGTTTCACCCATGTCAGTTCCACCCTAAGCTGCACATGGTGTAGAATTAGGGGCAAAGAAATAAAACGGTTGATGCTTTAAGCCACTGAACTTTGAGGGTGGGTTTGTTATTCAGCAATAGTCAACCAGAACACTGACTTCCAATTTCAGATCCTAACATGATAACATCCAAAGCACAATTTTGGTTGGAGAATTTGTGATGGGGCAACGGTTTTAGATTTTTCTTGGTTTTGCTGTCCATGCCTTTGATTTAAAAATACCTCCTCATTTGAGAATATGAATTATTGGATCTCAAGTAGGGGAAAAATATGTTCTGACCTAAGGCTTAAAAATAGAGATGTCTGCTATTAGGAAGACAAGAGTACGTTTCTGCTGACCTATTCATCTCACGAGGGCCAAATGTAACGTCCTGCCATAACTCTGTAGGTAGGAAGCTGAACTGGAGTTGACCTCAGTTAGCATTTCCCAACTCAAGGGACAATACCCCGCCCTGGAATTCCTGACAACGCTATCAGCCTCAGACAGTGGCCAGCTTCTGGCTGTCCGTGAAGAGTGCTGGCAACAAAGTCTTGTCCAAACAGGGGACGAATCCGCCTAGCTTTATGGAAAGGAAAAGGAAACGCAAGGCCATTAATTCAGCCTGGGGGAATATGCTGAGGCCATGCAGTTACCGGGCAGCACAAACTGTCAGCTTCGTCCTCAGGGAGGATGCGCCGTCCTTTCCCGGCTCTCCGGCCCTTTCCGCCTCGGTCATGGGGGACGGCCAGGGGAAGACAGGGCGTGGGTGGGTGGAGACCGAGGACGTGAACGGGCGCTATAAACCAGAAGAGAGTGGGAGCATCGCTTCTCGAAGGCACTGACTTTACCTGCATTGGTGTCGTGTGGCAAAGGTCACGAGAGGATACAACCAAGGGGTCACCGGGATGACTGATGGCAGGGCTTCTCAAAGTGTGGTCCTGAACCACAGCGTCAGCGTTAAGGGGGAATGTGTTAGAGATGCAGTCTTCAGCCCCACCCCCGATCAGCTCAATCGGAGCCTCTGGGAGGGGGCCCGGTATGTAGCAAGACCGCCAGCTGATTTCTGAGGCACCCTCAGGTACTGAAATTCTGGAAGAAAATCTAAAACTTCTCTTTATATCTGTTTGTAATTTAAAGAGGAAATACACAAGTGCTATTAAAATTTACATGCAATAGAGCCTCCTGATCTCATTTGATTCTAAAGTCTTGGGTCCTATGTGCTAAGACATTTTCCACCACCCAAAGGATTTGTGATTATTATCTCTGATCTTTCACTAACTTCATTAACAGTTATGCTAACATTCACATAACAATGTTATAATATAATGTTATAATATAACATTAACAGTTATGTTAACTTCATTAACATTATTCTGACCCTTCAGTTTATTTAAAAATATCACTCTTTACTTATGCCCATTGGTACATTTACAAATTATATTGCTGGTGTTGTTTAGTTGCTAAGTCTTGTCTCTTTTTGCAACCCCATGGACCATAGCCCACCAGGCTCCTCTGTCCATGGGACTTTCCAGGCAAGAATACTGGAGTGGGTTGCCATTTTCTTCTCCAGGGGACCTTCCTGACCGAGGGGCTGAAGCTGGACCTCATGCATCTCCTGCACAGGCAGGCAGATTCTTTCCCACCGTGCCCTCTGGGAAGAGCGCAGGTATACACCACAAATTCTGGATCTAGTCTAGCCAAGTCATGCTTTTTATCCCAGGTAAGCAGACAACATCAAGCAGAACAGAAACAGTTTGGGAGTGGTGACCCAGGAGTATCACCCTTGGGCCATGACCTTCTCCCAAGTGCCAGTGAAGTGAAAGTTGCTCGGTCATGTCTGTTTGCGACTCCACAGACTCTACAGTCCATGGGATTCTCCAGGCCAGGATACTGGAGTGGGTAGCCGTTCCCTTCTCCAGGGGATCTTCCCAACCCAGGGATAGAACCCAGGTCTCCTGCATAGCCAGGCAGATTCTTTACCAGCTGAGCCACTGAGGAAGCCCTGTAGGGGGCCTCTGACAGCCTAGTCCAGACAGCTGTGTCAAAACCTCCTGTTGCTGGAGCGGCAGCCAGTTCACTGCGAGCTTCCTGCCGAGCTGGTGGAGGACAATGGGGGGCGGTCTGCAGTGGCCATGACGTGGGGAGCGGCGTCCACACTGGCCACGGGATGAAGTCTCAGGGCCAAACTGCCAGAGACTGGTGAGCTTCTCTGAGACATACAGGAAATGGCAAGTAGAGATTAAAGGCAGTAAATTCAATAAAAATGCTAATTCATTTAGCCACAAATTTTTAATCATTTGACCATCTCATTAATGAATCAATTAGTTTTGTTTGGACTGTGGCTCCTTCCTGAAAGCATTTGGGGCTGACGACAACAAAAGACGCAAATAATCCTAAGAGTTATTAAAAATCAGTCAGAAGAAACGTTGACTTTCTCTCTACTCCCTGTCTCAAGAGCATCCAGGCAATCCAGAGAGGATGCTGCCGTTAGGAATATTCTAATGTGACACATGTGAAAGAAATTACAAAAGGAATTGAGAGACAAAGCCATATTAAAAAGTAAATGGCAATGGTATGGAAGTTTTATCCAAGCAGGGGATCAGGTTGAGAGGCCTTGTGGAGAGAGGCCTCGGGTACCCTGGCTTTGGCTGCCCTGTGACCAGACTGTCCCCAACTGATCTAGCAGCTGACCACTGAGGGATGGGGGAACTCCACTGAGATCAGAGGAAACACTCCTCAGAGGCCATCCCAAAGGGCAGGCGCATAGAGTCGTGAGCTAGCTGAATGGTGGTTAGTTCTGGAGAAGTTCATTACACACCATACGCTAACTGATACATCTTTCCTCTTGAACAGCACAGGTTTGAGCTACACGGGTCCACGTTACACAGATTTCTTTCAGTGAACGCATACTCCAAGGCTGCAGGTCTGCAGCTGGTTGAATCCCTGGATGCAGACGGGTGGCTGCAGAGAGTGCTGGCTGTAAAGTTATATGCGGATTTTCAACTACTCAGGGCTTGGCACTCCTGATCCCCAGCATTGCTCAAACATCAACTGTACTTCATTTCACACATAATCACCTCGTGAGCAACAAAATACTTATTTGCTCCAATCTGTAGCTTGGCCACATGGAAAAATCTTTTTAAGCGTTTCCTGAGTCTGTTTAAATATCGTCCTTGATGAATTTCATGTAGCTTAACGCCATCAGCCATTGTACGTAACATCCATGGGGGAAAATAAAATACTACAAATTTCCGCTTAGCCTTCTTGGTTGCTTCTTTTTCACGACAAAACCACAACCAAAATATACTCCAGAGTCCAGTAAACTGGGCTCCTACAGCTCTGGACAAAGAGCTTTGGTAAGTTGTGTTGGTTTAGGGTTTTTTTTTTATGCTTCTGGGGGTATTAATACTATTGAGTTTGGGTTGAGAACAGTTTTTTGTTTTCTCTTCTCTTTGGAAGCTTGAGTCAGGGGCAAACATTGCCGATCAACACAGATACTTTTTACAAGGTGGTAAATCAAATAATCCAACTTTAGTGTGTGTGTCTGCTCTCCCATTCGAAGATGTTTGTAAACCGAAAGAACAAGCATAAGGGGAGAAAGAAAATGAACATACATTGTAACTTACAAACACAAGCATGCCAAATATTTTTCAGAGAGCATGCACGAAAATGACAAGCAATTTAAGCTTAAGCCCTAAAAGCTTTCCCCTCTCTCTGGCTCCCACATGTATATAAAAGGTTTAAATGAACAAGAAAAACATGTTGGGATTAGGATTTGATTCCAAAGAGCTTTTATAGTCATATAGAATGACCAGGAGTTACACTAGCTTCAAAAGACACACCAAACAAAAACTGATTTTTATCAAATAGCATTAATACTTTATGGACCAAAGTTGTTTTCACAAAGTATTTACATAATAAGGCGCTTGCCAAGCTGTGTAAATGTTTATGGCGTTAGGATTCCCATCTTAAAGCTTTCAAATTCAGTCAAAGGAAAAACCGTGTGCTTGTTTATTTGAACTTTAAAATCTGTAACTAGATATCACCCCAAACACTTCTGAAACATGAATGGTGGGCCCAGTTCTGATTCAGTTCTCCCCTTTGCCGGCCACATGCCCCATGCTAGGTATAGCAGATGTGTTTTGATAAGTTGCTTCATTTCTTTGTTAATCAACCCCATCATATGTAAGTCGCGATGACATAAACACTACTGAGAAATTAACTGCTCTTGATCCGTTAATGTGAACGCTTGCCTGAGATGCTCAGAACCTCAGGCTGAAATTAAGAAGCATAACTGCTTTTTTTTTCACAAAGTGCCAAGTCTTTTCACACGTGTTATCTCACTCTTCTTGAAATAAAAGTTCTCTACCCACTTGAGCTTCGAGCTCACTTTGGATGTAATTTTACGAAAGAGAGAAGTGAGGGTTTACTTCTCCCGTTACCTCTGAGGCAATCAGGTTTGAAAAGTGATCCGAGTCAGTCAGAGGAAGTTTCTGGAATATAACACCAGGCTCCTGATTCTTAGCTTTAAGCTGAGAAGTTTTAAACTTAAGCCAGCCTGCAGTCTTTGGTCTCCACGCTAAGCCACACGTTTAGAGACCGTCGTGGCGGGCATGAAGCCCAAGCTTTCCTCTCGTAGCTGTGGTCTCTCCCCCCACTTTATGAGTCGCCTTCTTCTGTCTTTTTAGCCCTTCCTCACTTGTGTTCCCTTTATCAGCCTTACTATGTGAAACAGCGGTCCCCAGACTTCGCCAGGAGAGAGGAGATAACTGGGTGAACATCACCCCATGGGGTATCCCTCCCTGGAACCCGTTTTGGCTTGTGTTGTTCAATGGAGTTGTGAGGAGCAGCGGACCAGGTACCCCTCGGGAGACACGACACACGCCGCAGCGCTGAGCAGGGCCCGCTCGGCCCAGGGCCTCCTAGGCTCTCTATGTAAGGAACTGGGTTCTGGGCATACGCCTGAAACTAGGAGAGTGTTGCAATTCATTATACCTTAAAAAACAGGAAACTGGAAAGGGAACGCTTTTTCCAAGTTCGAAATATTCTTTTCTTGAATACAAGTTCTCTTCAGAATGTTTCCTGACTCAGTTTTATCTTCTATTCAAACTATAGGAACTAATGCTTGGGATGAGAAAGCAGAGATGAGGGGGAACAGGAAATGAATCTCCTCTTCCGGACTTTCAGTACCCTCTCGGACCCCCACCGTCACCCGCTCCCGGCCCGTCTGTCTCTTTCACAATTTACTTTAGAGACCAAAGAGAAGACACGTTCGGCTGGGAAGGTGTTGGCTGAGAACGCCCTGCACCCAGGGCCCTCTGCTGGGGCCAGAGAAACCGACCGCAAGGGGACGTGGGTCTCACCCCCACGTCTGCCACAGCCCAGCAGCAGAAAACGAGGTGGAGAGAAGGAGGTCAGTGCGAACAGTTTGCAGGAAAGTCTGCCTCCACGCAGGACCTTCCAATCTGTATCCGAAGCGCTCACTTTGTAGTCAGCCCCTCTTTCCAAGAGGCGATCTGTGAATGGGAGGCCGCCAGGCGCACTTGCTACCACGAAGGTGGGTCTTCCCTCCTCTTAAATCACCGGCCCTCCTCGCTGTCCTTGCCGCAGCATGCACAGGGCTCCCCATCAACTTTTCAGTGCGAGTCTCTATGCCCTCAGATTCGTTTGTTTACTTAGGACTTCAGATGCGCAACTGTGGTAGCCAACTTTTCTGCCCTCACTTCATCAGAACAGAGAAAGCTTCGCTGCCAGGGCAGAAGGCTGCATCCTCAGGAAGGACGAGGTCGCTAGCAGGAAAGAGAGACCCCGTGTACAGAGGCCGGCTCCTCTGCTCATCGCTGAGTCTGCGGGCAGGCGTTCTGCTCGTGTCGAATTCAGCCGGCAGAAGGACGCCTGGGCTTTGCTGCCTCTCCCTTTCCCGGTGAAAACAAAGGCTCTTCCAGAACTCCTGTCTTAGCAGATCTCGCTCTACGCCATTGACAGAGCCATGGCCGCGACAGACTGAGAAAGCGAGGCCCGGCGGCTCTGCTGGGAGTCCACGAGGGGTCGATGCTTCAGCATCACCCCTAGTCCAGCCTGCAGAGATGTTTCGGCACGGCTGAGATCCTAGTTCCTTTGCTGGTAAAGAGCTAAGATGCTGAGGTCCTGCAGGAAGCCTGCATCAGACCTGTGCCCACCGCAGAGTCAGACTCTCAGCTCTCCCTTCCCTCCTCTTCCCGCCGCAGGCGATCTCATCATTTTCTGTTTTCTTTCTTTTTTGGCTGCACCACGTGGCACGTGGGATGTGAGTTGCCCAACCAGGGATTGAACCCGTGCCCCCTGCCATGGAAACGCCAAGTCCTAACCTCTGGGCCACCAGGGAAGCCCCCCTCTTTTTTTTATGCTTTACTTTCTTGAACGGAAACAGAGAAGCAACCCAAGACCACCTGACAAACATCTGATGCTTGTAGAAACTACAACTCTACTTGAATATCTGCTTTGCTTATTACCTGCAATTAGTCATGGGCTGATTCATTCTTTCATTCAGTAGATACTTACTGAGGTTCTATGATGTGCCAGGCTTTCTAACAGGTGCTAGGATACAGTGGTGAATGAGATACACACGGTTTCTTTTTCTAGGAGGTTTGGTTTTCAGTGGAAGATGAACATCACGCATTTAGTTGTAATTGTGATGAATACTATGGAGGGAAAGCACAGAGGGAGATGAGGATGTTACAGGGTGGCCGTGCAGGGTGAGCAGCGGTGAGGAGCTTCTGCAAACTGCACTGAAACCACGGTGTCTGAGCTTTGGCACCGCCGGCATCTGGGTTAAAGAGCTCTGCTCTGCGGCTCGCCCTGTGCACTGCAGGGGGCATTGTGCAGAATCTCCAGCCTCTTCCCCTAGATGCCGAGAGCGCCCCTCCTCCCAGTTGTGACCACCGAAAATAGCTCTGGACATTGACAAATATTCCCTGGGGGGCAAAGCTGTCCCCAGTTCAGAACCACTGACTTAAACAAAGACTTGAAAGATGAACAGGGGATTCGGTCACACCCAAAGGGAGAGGTTCATCTTTCACGAAAGGCCTTGGTAAGTTTTTAAAGCCCTCTTGTTGATTCAAAAGCCTTTAAAAATCACTTCTTCTAGAAGTGTTTATTGAATAATTGCAAAATAGGTACTAAATTCCCTCTGGTTAGCACCCTGAATAAATAGTATGCCTTATGCCTTTTTTATCTGTTTTTTACAAAAAATTTTATATTGAAGCGTAGTTGATTGACAATGGTATGTTAGTTTTGGGCATACAGAAGAGTGATTCAGTTATACATACACATATTCCACTCTTTTTCAGATTCTTTTCCCACATATATTATCACAGAGTATCGAGTAGAGTTCCCTGTGCTGGGTCCTTGCTCGTTAGCTACCTTATACATGCTGTTGTTGTCTGGTCTTTAAGTCGTGTCTGACTCTTCTGTGGCCCCATGGACTGTAGCCCCCCAGGCTCCTCTGTCCATAGGCTTTCCACGGCAAGAACACTGGAGTGGGTAGCCACTTCCCTCTCCAGGGGGTCTTCCCACCCAGGGATGCAACCCGAGTCTCTTCCATTGCAGGCAGGTTCTTTTCTACTGAACTGCTGGAGAGCACCGTGTATGTATCAACCCCAAACTCCTTCCTCCTACGCTTTCCTCCTGGTAACCATGAGTTTATTATCTCATTTATGACCTTTTCTGGGTTTCCCTCATGGCTCAGTTGGTAAAGAATCCATCTGCAATGCAGGAAACCCCAGTTCAATTCCTGAGTCAGGAAGATCTGCTGGAGAAGGGATTGGCTACCCACTCCAGTATTCTGGCCTGGAGAATTCCATGGACTGTATATTCCATGGGGTCGCCAAGAGTCGGATATGACCGAGCGACCTTTACTTGACTTCACTTCGTGACCTTTCCCACTCACTGTCTCACCACCTGCAGGGTGCCATGGGGTCTGGAAGCCCAGGCGGCGCTATTTCACTCTTCTGCAGGTTGAAGGTGGCCTGGGGGACTTTGTGCACATCCGCCTCCACATCCTGACTGCACGGCGCCCTGTGCATCGCCTCCTTCCTCCTGACCTGTCCACACGCCGGCGTTGGGGCAGGGCTCTGTCCTAGAGGCTGCAGCAGGGATGCAGATAGGGCTGTGCTCCCCAGGAACTCTCTGCTGCTCACTCAGGGGCAGCAGCACCCGAGCTGCAGAGGCAGCCCGCCAGTGTGCACGTGGGCACTTTCTGGGCATGAAAGCGGACTGAGGTGCCAGGGCAAGGCCCATCTGGTTTGAGATCCAGCGCTGATGATGGTGCAGGAAGAACATCAGCAGGTTAGCTGCTGGTCACTCTGACAGTGAGTGATGAAGACGGTGACTCAGCACTCACTCGGACACCCTGCAGCTGAAGCAGCCTGCACTGAGGCTCTGTCCTCCCTAATTATTTGCTGAATCCACTTAAACATGGTTTTCACTTGCTTCAAGCTCTGCTGATGACTTCCCCAAAGTGAGGTCTCCCCTCAAATCCTCTGCTAGGCCACGACCTACTTCCTTCCTGTCACTTCTCTGGAAGACCGAGCTTGCCCCTAAAATCCTCTTGTCCATCATCTGTCTGGCTAAGTCAGCTGCCAATGACAGCAAAACTGATGGGAGGGAAAGCCCTTCTTCCCTGCTTTGTGGAGCCAGATACTTCAGGTGGAAACAAAGCACCCCTGTGCTGGCTAAGTCATGTTTGCTTTGGTCAGAACCACACAATGACTCACGTGTCCAGGCTGCACATAAATAAAAGCCAGAGGCATGAAAACGGATAACAGCACACGTTTCTTTCTTTCTTTTCTTTCCTTTCTCTAAGAGAGGGAGCTTGATGGTGGTAGCTTCTTCCTCATGGTATGGAAAATGAAACTGAGATTTTAAAGAAAACGGGACTTGGTTATCAACCTCAGAAAACACTTAATAAATATTTGGCTATAGCCTATTGTTCTTATCCCAAGTTTGTCAGTTGACCCAATAATATCCTTTATAGCATTACTAAAATTGAAGTATAGTTGACTTGCAATGTTGTGGTTTGGGTGTGCAGAAAGTGACTGAGTTATACATATATACATATATGTATACTTATATACTTTTTTCTCAGATTCTTTCCCACTATAGGCTATTACAAGATAGTGATCCTTTACAGAATTTTTAAACTTGTGCTGTGGAATCCAAAAGTCAAAACTATATAAGAAGTTACACTTAGAGGGGTGTCTCTCCCTCACCTCTCCCCCTCCCTGTTTCCTTATCCCTGTAGCTATCCTAGAATCTTCTGATCCGTAGTCAGACGCGTTATCCATTGCGCCACTGGCCCTGTACTGTAGCTATCCAACTTAGTTGTTTTCTTGTTTATTCTTTTCTTTTTTGTGGGGAGGAGAGAGAAATAAGAGAACTGTATGCTTCCTTATTTCCCCTTTTATATTACATAAAAACGAGCATACTATGTACATTAAAAAAAAAGGAAGAAAAGGAGACAGGGCTCAGCCTGGAGAGGTGCTTAGCTCCAGAATTTGGGTAGCTGGGAGACGAAACTTATCCCGCGGAGGTGAGCACTCCCCAGACGAGCCCGCTGAGGGGATGCGGGTCAGCGGAGCCGCAATGCGGGGCACACGGCCGGCCCCGAGTCTGCTCTGAGCCCACCGGCCCTTCCGGAGCCCCCAGAGCCAGCCTGGCATCCCCACCAAGGGGCATGCCGCAAGCCCCTCTTTCTTAGCAAGTCTGAGCATCCGGGCCCTCGGTCCCAAGCGTTCCCTCTCCTGAGGCCTCCGCCCCGCTGGTTAATGGGCAGAAGGTCTTCTTCACCTGCCGGCGCTGGGCCCTGAAACGCACGCGCAAGCCATAAACTCACGGGCATCGGCACTGTGGGGGCGCTGAATAGTTTATTTCCGAGAAAGTGTCTAAATCACAGCGCAGAAGCCGCAGCCAGAGTTAGGAGACTGGAGCAGATTGTGTGGAAACTGCTGCGGACGAAGGTGAGCAGGTGGCCCAGCGCTGCCGCGCGTCGTCTTAGCTGGGCCTGGCCTGGAGCCTCCAGAGCGCAGCGCTGCGGGGCCTGGGACTGGAACACGGAGCGCGGCGCTGCGGGGCCCGGGACTGGAACACGGAGCGCGGCGCTGCGGGGCCCGGCCTGGAGCCTCCGGAGCGCGGCGCTGCGGGGCCCGGGACTGGAACACGGAGCGCGGCGCTGCGGGGCCCGGGACTGGAACACGGAGCGCGGCGCTGCGGGGCCCGGGACTGGAACACGGCGGACTCAGCCCAGCCGTGGGGCATCCGGAGCGAGGCCGACCCCGCCCTTGTGGGGTGGGGTTCAAACCCGCCCCCCCCCCCCCCCTTTTTTTTTTTGAAAAGCGAAGGTTGTGAGGCTTTCATTGGCCGGGCAAGGCAGTGGAAATAGATCCGGGGGGCCTTCTCGTTTAGGAAGCTTCAAGAGAGTGTAATATGTTCATCTTATGTGAGTTCCATTTCAGTTATGAAAGTCCATGAAAATTTCAAATGAAAGTTTCATTGCTCTGACAGTCTCAGGCAGCCTGCATATACAGCATATGGAAGGTAAGGGTGCTGTTCCTCGGAATGGACCCATTTTGGAAGGCTCCCTGCGGTGTCAGGAAGGACTGTGCCGTGGTGATCTCGGGAAGGGCTGGTGAGGGGTTCTGGGGCGATAACCCAGATGACTCTGGGGTGGTGGGGAGGCACTCAGGATACTGGACTCTTGACGGACATGGTTCAGGTCCACTTAACATGGCTTTTTCTCAATAGCAATGTGGTCTGCGGTTAGTTGAATCCACAGATGTGGAACCTCGGCTACTAAATTAGATGATGATTTTCAACTGCATGGAGTAAAAGGCCCCAAGCGCCCCCATTGTTCAAAGGTCCACTGTATTTCACCATTTTAATAACCAGGATAGTGGTACAGGTGCAAACTGCTGAATATCAGCTTTACTTTTATGAATAAAATTAAATGAATGAAAAGATGAATGAGTTATTCACAACGAAGAATCAGCTTGTCCTGAGTTCTCCAGAAATCCATAAAAGCTTCTTTAGGTGAACCCTGTATTTTCCCAGGAAGTTTTCTCTGGATAAATGGTTGCTGAAAAACTCAAAGACCGGTAGCTGCCTTCTGGCCATATGTCTGAGTAACCGGAGAGGGTAAATGATTCCAGCCAAAGACATGAATAATTGACAGCAGGTAATTCAGGAGATCGATTCCCCAACTGCCTGTCTACAAAGGTGGTGAAGAGAATGTCTCTCTGTTTTTCTTCACTCATTCAATTTAGACACGAGCCCACCTCCAAATAGTCCCATACATTCCAATCACGAAAAACAAACAGTGTGACAATAGCCAGGGGCCCTCAGACCAGAACGTCTCTTTGGTAAACAGGCCCCAGCGGCCATCTCCAGCTCTCCCAGGGAATGCCAGCTGCAAAAAAGGCTGAAACTCAAAGTTGGGCAGGTTTAGAAATTACGGGTTATATCATCTCTGTGACCCAAACGCAGCACCCAGGCCCCATAAAAGAAAACTTTCGTATTTTAATACATTCCTTAATTCTGTGTGTATATGTGTGTGTGCACGCTCAGTAATAGTGATTTCATTCTAAGGCCAACGATTCAGTGAAATATATGGCATTAATTATTTTTAGAGGTAACTTACAATTTTCAGATGTAATTTTCTTGAACTTTTGATTATTATCTCTAGGTAGACTTGATTAAGTTAAATTCTTTCATTTATTTATTCAACCAATATTTACTGAGTCTCCAATGCTGCATCATTTACACTTTTAGGCTCTGGGGATATAGAAGGAAAGAGAGCAAATAAGAAATCTCTACTTGTGGAAGTTACCTTCTAGAGGAAAAAAACAGATAAACAAACATTAAATATTTGTCTTACAATTTCAGGAACAGTAAGTACTCTGAAGAAAAATTAAGCAGGATAAGTGGTGGGTGGGTGGTCAGGGAATGCCTTTGTAAGGAGATGACCTCCGAACAAGTGAGGGGAGAGACATGTAAATATTTGATAGAAGACCATTCCAGGCAGAGAGGGCAATCAAAGCAAAAGCCTTGGGGTGGGCACAATCCTGGTGTGTTTATGTCATATCAAGATGCCCAGGGAGAAAATACTTGCAAATGATGCAGCTGACAAGGGATTAATCTGCAAAGTTTACAAATAGGTCATACAGCTCAATATCAAGAAAACAACCACCCAATTAAAAACCGGCAGAAGACCTAAATAGATACTGCACTAAAAAACATACAGATGGCCAACAGGCATATGAAAAGATGCTCAATGTCACTAATTGTTCAGTTCAGTTGCTTTGTCATGTCCGACTCTTTGCGACCCCACAGACTGCAGCATGCCAGGCTTCCCTGTCCATTACCAGCTCCCAGAGCTTACTCAAACTCATGTCCATCAAGCTGGTGATGCCATCCAACCATTGCATCCTCTGTTGTCCCCTTCTCCTCCCGCCTTCAATATTTCCCAGCTTCAAGGTCTTTGCCAGTGAGTCAGTTCCTCGCATCAGGTGGCGAAAGGTTGGAGTTTCAGCTTCAGCATCAGTCCTCCCCATGAATATTCAGGACTAATTTCCTTTAGGATGGACTGGTTGGATCTCCTTGCAGTCCAAGAGACTCTCAAGAGTCTTCTCCAACACCACAATTCAAAAGCATCAATTCTTTGGCACTCAGCTTTCTTTATAGTCCATACATGACTACTGAAAAAACCATAGCTTTGACTAGATGAACCTCTGTTGGCAAAGTAATGTCTATGGTTTTTAATATGCTGTCTAGGTTGGTCATGGAGAAGGCAATGGCACACCACTCCAGTACTCTTGCCTGGAAAATCCCATGGATGGAGGAGCCTGGTAGGCTACAGTCCATGGGGTTTTGAAGAGTCAGACATGACTGAGCGACTTCACTTTCACTTTTCACTTTCATGCACTGGAGAAGGAAATGGCAGCCCACTCCAGTATTCTTGCCTGGAGAATCCCAGGGACAGGAGCCTGGTGGGCTGCAGTCTATGGGGTCACACAGAGTTGGACACGACTGAAGTGACTTAGCAGCAGGTTGGTCATAGCTTTTCTTCCAAGAAGCCAAGTGTCTTTTAATTTCATGGCTGTAGTCACCATCTGCAGTGATTTTGGAGCTCAAGAAAATAAAGTCTCTCACTGTTTCCACTGTTTCCCCATCTATTTGCCATGAAGTGATGGAACCAGATGCCATGATCTTAATTTTCTGAATGTTGAGTTATAAGCCAAATTTTTCACTCTGCTCTTTTACTTTCATCAAGAGGCTCTTTATTTCTCTTTCACTTTTTTTCATAAGGGTGGTGTCATCTGCATATCTGAAGTTATTGATATTTCTCCTGGCAATCTTGATTCCAGCTTGTGCTTCACCCAGCCCAGCATTTTGTATGATGTACTCTGCATATAAGTTAAATAAGCAGGGTGACAATATACAGCCTTGATGTACTCTTTCTCAATTTGGGATCAGTCTGTTGTTCCATGTCCAGTTCTAACTTGCTTCTTGACCTGAATACAGATTTCTTAGGAGGCAAGTAAGGTGGTCTGGTATTCCCATCTCTTGAAGAACATTCCACAGTTTGTTGTGATCCATACAGTAAAAGGCTTTGGCATAGTCAATAAAGCAGAAGTACATGTTTTTCTGGAACTCTCTTGCTTTTTCAGTGATCCAGCAGATGTTGGCAATTTGATCTCTGGTTCCTTTGCCTTTTCTAAAGCCAGCTTGAACATCTGGAAGTTCATGGTTCATGTACTGTTGAAGCCTGCCTTGGAGAATTTTGAGCATTACTTTGTTAGCATGTGAGATGAGTACAATCGTGTGTTAGCTTGAGCATTCTTTGGTACTGGAATGAAAACTGACCTTTTCCAGTCCTGTGGCCACTGCTGAGTTTTCCAAATTTGCTGACATATTGAGTGCAGCACTTTCACAGCATCATCTTTTAGGATTTGAATCAGCTCAACTGGAATTCCATCACTTCCAGTAACTTTGTTCATAGTGATGCTTCCTAAGGCCCACATTCCAGGATGTCTGGCTCTAGGTGAGTGGTCATACCATTGTGGTTATCTGGGTCATGAAGATCTGTTTTGTATCATTCTTCTGTGTATTCTTGCCCCCTCTTCCTAATATCTTCTGCTTATTTAGGTCTATACCATTTCTGTCCTTTATGGTGCCCATCTTTGCATGAAATATTCCCTAGGTATCTCTCATTTTCTTGAAGATATCTCTAGTCTTTTCCTATTCTATTATTTTCTTCTGTTTCTTTGCACTGATCACTGAGGAAAGATTTCTTGTCTTTCCTTGCTATTCTTTGGAACTCTAATCATTAGAGAAATGCAAATCAAAACTGTTATGAGGTATCATTGCACACCAGTCAGAATGGCCATCACCAAAAATGTTTATAATGCTGGAGAAGATATGGAGAAAAGGGAATCCTCCTATGCTATTGATAGGAATATAAATTGGTGCAGCATTCTGGAGAACAGTATGGAGGTCCTTCAAAAACTTAAAAATAGAGCTACCATATGATCCAGCAGTTCCATTCCTGGGTAAATATCCAGAGAAAACCATGGTTTGAAGGGGCACATGCACGCCAGTGTTCATTGCAGCACTGTTCACGATAGCCAAGACATGGGAGGAATCTAAATGTCCATCGAGAGATGAATGGATAGAGATGTGGTTCATGCATACAGTGGAATGTTGCTCAGCAATTAAAAAGAAAGATATAATGCCATTTGCAGCAACATGAATGGACCTGGAGATTATTATACTAAGGGAAATAAGCCAGAGAGAAAGACAAATACCATATGATATCACTTATATGTGGATTAAAAAAAGATGATACAAATGAACTTATTTGCCAAACAGAAACAGACTCACAGATATAGAAAATAAACATATGGCTGCCAAAAGGGAAAGGTGAGAAGGAGGGAAAATTAGGAGTTGAGACTATGATACTATGTATAAGATAGATGACCAACTAGGTTATACCCTATAGCACAAGGAACTCTACTCAATATTCTGTAACAATCTAAATGGGAAAAGAATTAGAAAAAGAATGGATGTATATGTGTAACTTAATCACTTTTCTGTACACTTTAATCTAACACAATATTGTAAATCAACTATACTTCAATATAAAATAAAAAGCAAAAGATTTAAAGGTGCCCAGTGTCTGGAGTGGCCTTAGTGAGTTTGCAGGTCTAGGAGGGGAGGCTAATGTTATTCCCAATAAGCCCTCAAGGCTCAGCCTTCTGGCGGATGGAAGGAATGCTTCAAATCGATGCTGTAAGTTCTCTCTGAAGAACTGAATGCTTCCTAAAATAGCTACAGTGGTGGTGATGAGGAGACTGAATCAGACAGTCAGGTTCAAAAAAAAAAAAATTTATTATTGTTGGTACCTGGAATGGTTTCCCATGTGATTCTACAGCAATCATCTTCTAATTTTTCCCTTTTTTGTGGGGGAAAGGAGGGGCAGGATGATGGCTTAGTGGCTGACATATCTAGACTAAGGCTAAATACAAAATAGAAGAAAGTATGCATTTCTAATTTTTTTTTTTTTTTATTATTTAGCAAACGGCCCCGGGGCTCTCTCTTTTTACACACTCTCACCATTCAAGGACACCCTGTTGCAGCACGCTGGGGCCTGACAGTTTCTCCAGTAGAATTCACTTCCCTCAAGGGCAGAGGTTTGTTCGTGGCATTGATGGTGCTTTGCCAAACGTCCCTGAATACCTGGATACGCTGCATCCGGGTCCCTCTGCTTCCTCGTCCTTGCCGTTTCCTCCCTTCGTCACAGGGCAGGACAGCAGGCAGAGATGAGCACCACAGGGCGCTCTGGTCTCCCAGTCCGGCCCCTCATCCTGAACTCAACGTGCCTCGGGCCGTTCCACGGGAAGCCCCCTCCTCCTGGTGTTGCTCAGCCCCTCCACCTTTCAGGTAATGGCATAAACTGGAGAGCAGTTCAGGGGAGCTCTAGGGATGAGAGGGGGGCTTGTTTGTCCAAATGATTCCTGTCACCGAGAAGGATTTGTTCTAAGGATCCCAAGCTGGTGGGAGCATCACTCCTCCGGTCTTCAAAGCTAGACTGTTCATGAGCACTTAACATCAGAAAAGAGCCGGGCCAGGCAGGAGTGTTGAGACAGGCTGGCACCTGGGATCCTTTGCCGCGGTGCTTGCACCTGGAATCACCCCTTTCCCAGCAACAAAATGCAAAGAAACCTCAAAGGACTAAAAGTAACTGCACACGCCGGGGCAGATTCTGGATGGGAAGGTACAGAAAGACCAAAACCCCAGCTGCCACTTCTGAAGAGCCAGGAGCAAAAGCAGGGGACTGTGCCTGCCCCCTGCACGGAGCATCACCGAAGGGGCGGGCAGACCACCCAAGAGCCTCCAGCCTGACCCCGGGACACACCCCAGCCTCACTCCATGTAAGGAGCTCAGCTCGCTCTCCTTGGGGAGCAGCCAAGAGACCCTATTACCCCCCCACCCTGGTGCTGCACCCTGAGCAGCAGAGGCGGAATACAGCCTGGCCTGAGTTTCTTGCCTGGCCTCTGATCAATTTCTATTGATTAAGGAGGTCAAGAAGTCTGGTCAGTAACAGTGTTACAGAGAGGTCTAATGGCTGGTTCTTTCCTACAAGAGGTTTAAAATCTACTGAGGAAAATGGTAACAATAGGATACTATTAAACTAAATTCTAAATGAATAAAATAAATTTCATTACCAAAGTGCAGTGCATGTACAATAGTATTGGAAAATAAGTACTCACATGTTTTTGGAATCAAATTTGTGTTATTTATCTGGAGGTTATTACTACTTATTTTTAAATCACATATACTTTTCCTCATGATAAAATAATAGACTTCCTAAAAAAAATTAGAAGAGAGAAGGAGTAAGGAAGGAAATGAAAACTATTCATAATCTTTGAACCCAGAAAGACCTCTCTTAACATTTTGGTTTATTTCCTGCCAGTTGTCTTTTTTTTTTTTTTTCTTCTTACATAGATAAGATCATATGGAATGTGCAATTTTATTTCCTATTTTCCTCTTAAGATCAAAGCATGCTTTGCATGTTTCAAAAACCTTTGGTGATTGGCTAAATAATAATCAAGCAAATGGCTTATTAATTAGACTGATTATGTGTAGCATGTTCCTACACACTCCAGCAAGATTTCCATACTTGGATGCTTCACAGCGTCTGTTGTCTCTTGCTTAGGTCTGTTCTCTGGTCTGATAGGTGACAAAACATCAGCTCAAGGAAAGGATACAGCAGAGAACGTGCTTGGGGGGGCGCCTTCAGAGGCAGAAGCTCAGATGCACCTGTTCGCCCGCACAGAGTGCCTGCCTGGGCCCCCGGCCGTCTGGCCGAGTTTTCTGCTGTCCAGCAGGGCTCCCCCCAGGAGTAAACTCTCCGTGGCCTTTTGCGCGAAAGCCCGAAGATGGGCGAGTTGGGTCAGCAGTTCCGCTGGCACAGAGACCTTAAGAAGCGACCACACGGACGGAAGCAGTGGGGCCAGGAGAAGGTGGTGAGATGCCAAGCCTGGCCTGACTGCAGAAGGCGGGGCAGAAGCCCAGCAGACACCCGCCACACGCTGCTCTCAGGGAGTCTGTCCAACGGCAGGCCCTCCTGCAAAGCTTTTCTGTCCAAAATCAGGGCCCTGTAACTAATTACAGTGCACAGTTGTTTTCATTGGGGATTTTTTTTTTTTAATCCATGGCTTTGTTTCCGAAGCATTCCGGACACCTGATGGCTTCATGACGTGTGTGCTGTCAGCTGAAATACAGCGGTTGGTGTGTCATCCTCAGTCGTGCCCAACTCTGCGACCTCATGGACTGTAGCCCACGGGCGCCTCTGTCCATGGGACTTCCCCGGCAAGAATACTGGAGTGGGTTGCCATTCCCTTCTCCGAGGGGATCTCCCCGACCCAGGGATTGAACCTGCGTCTCGTTGGCAGGTGGATTCTTTACCACCGGGCCACCAGGGAAGCCCCCCAGTGTGGTGGTGCCCGCTGCTTACCGAGTACTGAATATATGCTAGGCATCCACCCGGCTTAATCCTCCCAGCACACCTATACCGTGGGCTTGTTCTAGCACCATTCCCACGCCACGGACCGCCTCCAGGAACACGCTGGTGTCTCCTCTCACGCCCTCCGCCACCCACACCGATTTGAAAGGAGAAGGTGAGCGAGCAGCAAATAGTGTTGACTCGGATGGAGTCAACCCGTGTGGGCGACCCTCCTGCCTGTTTCCTTTTAATTCCTTTGCCAAAGGAACATACACCATCAGGAAAAATAAAACAGCGACAGAAGAAATATAACAATTCAACACCGCTCCCTGCTGCATGCCCCTGGCCTCCACCTCCTTCTTTTAAATCTCCTTTAGCAATTTATTCTGGACTCTAGCTGCCCAAATTTCTTATATCGGTATTTCTCAGTATATTCATTTTCTGTTTTGAGTGTGGACATCCTTTATGAGGTATGAGGATCTAGCTTTTCCATCATTCTTTTTCACCCCATTGAAGAATATATATTTCTAATGATATACTAGGGATATCTATAATTAATAAGATTTTGTTAAATCAACATCTTTTAAGTACGGTCTATTATTTACTAAAGAGCCAAATAGTTTACTTTATTTTTAATTTATTATACAAATGACCTCATAATTGCTTCTTTTATTAAATGTGCTTCATTTTCCATGTATCTATCATTAATTTTCCTTCCACTGCTGCATTATAAGTTCCAATGGTCAAACAGAACAGATAATATATCAATTCTCCAACTCTTGGAGGACTCCTTCCCAGAGCCCTTTATTTCCTTGCTTTAATTTGAACCCCTTTCTCTCTAGACGAGTGGTGTGGTTTGTCATCCGGGACTTTACCTTTCCTATCGTCTGGATATGGTTTTGCATTTCTGATTTCCTGTGCTGGATCCTCTATCTCATGGGTCCTTTCTCCTTCAGAGAAGGATCAGATTGGGAAAGGATGCAGAAAAAAGAGAGATGTTCTGAGACTGTATCTGAAGATGCTTCATCCCGTGCTCACACTGAACCAAAACTTCAGGCAAGTGTCAAATTCCAGGTTGGAAACCTTTTCCTCTCGGAATTGCCTTTATGTTTCTCTCTATTCTAATGGTGAGTATTAAAAAGTCTGGCATCTCTTTGTTTCCAGTGACTTGAGTATGACTTGCTTCCCTTTTTGGAATGCTTTCTGAGTCTGTATCTGTTATCCTGAAATATCCCAGTAAGTGTTCCTTGAGGTGGATCTTTCACTTACTGATTTTTCAGTAACTGTATCTAAGCATCTGTGGTGCCCTTGCGTTCTGGAACTCTGTGTCCTGCAGATCCCGGAGACTTTTCTTTATTTTGGAATTTTCAAAAGTCCCTCCTCTCCACTCTCTTTCCAGAATTATTGATAGTCAAATGTTAAACCTTCTGTGTTGATCTAAATCTTTTTTTCCCCCCTCTCATTTTACAACCCGTTGGTCTCTACATTTTGAGCAGGTTTCTTGATATTCTCATTTAGTTATCTATTAAATATTTTCATTTCTATAAAGAGATGTTAATTGCCAGTTTTCAGATTGTCCCAGAATATCAGGAGAGGCCCCAGGGGTTGACGACATAAGTTACAGATCTACTAAGGAGATGCTGAAAGAAGATCAAGCTCACAAATGGAGCTAGTCTGTTGAAAAATAGTTGGGCTTGCCATGCTGAAGTCAGGAAATAATTTTTTTTTTTAATACCATAGTCTGTCAACCATATTATCTTGAATATTTTCTTCCTCCCCTTGAAAGAAACCTGGACCACTTCCAGGTATTAAAAATAGTCTCATTAGACAATTGTCTCAAGAGACAACTGGGGATATCTTGTCCGTCCAGGGGTCCCTTCCAGGGTGATGCAATTTCTGGTCCTTTCCATAATTTCCACATGTGCCCCTGGGAAGCAGAAAGGTTTGCTCAGATGCCAGTGGGATGTGGTGGGCTTTCTCTCACCGCAGCCTTTTCTGCCTGCTCTCCTGCGGGGGGAGTTAGGTACCAATCATTCTGACCCCTTGAATTTCAAGGAGACATAGCAACATCTTTCAGGGTTTTTTCAAAGGCGAATTTCCTTTCCTTGGGGGAAATGAGCAGTGAAGAAGCTCTGGTACCTCCTTCCAAAGCAGCTCTCAGCACTGCGCTCCCTCCGAAAGCTTACCTTCTCTCACGCATGCTTATGGTGGGTGATGACAAGGGATGAAAGTCCATCTCGTGTTCTTGCCTGGACCAAACAGGTTATCTGGAATCTGTTCTTGGAACTAGGTCAAAACTGAGACCACAGGAAAATCTGCATTTAACATCTTGTTTCACTTTAGCAATTTTATTTTTATATCCAAGAGTTCCTTTCGTTTCTTATTTTCAGTTCTTTGCTCTTTATTAACATACTCCTTCTTCAAATTTATCTGAGACCATGAATTAGTCATTTTCTTCCATTTCCTTTATTATCTCTGTTTTCCTTAGGTTCCTCTTTTCTTTGTTTACTTTTGCTTTGTTTTTTTATTTTACATCAGAAGCATTGCTGCTATGCTTGGTAATTTTTGATAGTGGGCTGACATTTAAGAGTTAGGGACTAGGGTCTGAGCAGTGTTTTAGAACAGAGATAAATGTATAGTTAAATTTATATTTAACTGAAATTTCTCTTAAGCTTTGGGATCATACACTAACTTTAATTTTTAAATCTTATCACCACATTTTTGGTTCTATCTTGTGTCTTTTTTTTTTTTTTCCCTCTGTAGTTTTCTTCTTAGTGTGGGCCTGGAGTTCCAGCATCTTTATGTGTGACCCTTCATTTTCCAGGATAGTGGGTGTTCTGAAGAGTTTCCGGAATAGAGCTCTCCAGTTTTGGGCAAAAGGTTTTATTTCAAAATGCATGAAATGCAATGTATCAGCCAAAGTTACAGCCTCTACTTTCCCCATATATTCCATGCAAACACACACAGTCATAGTTCTTATTTGGGGGGATATTGAATGTGTTGGAAAAAAAACTTGGGTATTTACAGAGTAGATGACTAGCAGAGCTGACAGTCACTGCTAGACTTCTTATGCTGAACACGAACGTTAGGACACAGTGGACTAATTCATCTATTGGGTAAAGGTGGCGCATTTTCCAAGTCACCCTGTGGCTGACGGCTGCCAAAGAGGTAATCGCCTCCCATCGCCAGGTCCTGAGCTGTCCTGCGCTCCGGAAGGAAGTCTGCCTCCCTTCCCCTGGCCCTGGACCGGCCCTGTGATGCTCTGATGAGAGGTGGTGCTGGGGGGTCGCTGGGTCCAGGCCTCCAGAGCCTGCGTGTCTGCTGCGCTGCCCGCAGCCTCAGGGGGCCTGTGCGCCCTGCTGGGAGAGGCTGCATGCGGTGCCCCCGGGGCCAAGCCTGCAGAGGCGGAGGGGAGGACCCCCTGCAACTCTAGTCACGGGCAACGACCGCACCCGGAGCAGGGACAAGCTGCACCTGCGGAGTTGCCCCTGAATGTCTGACCCACAGGATGGTGAACAGTATAATGGTCACTGCATCTGGGCGTGGTTCTGTATCACTGGATACCTGGGATTCGCTCACTTTACGAGAACCGTTCAGAGCAGGGGTTCTTAACTCACGCAGCATTTTGGTGTCTCCTTCCGTGTGTTTGCCAAAGGACAGAATCCACAGCTTTCACCTGATTCTTAAAAACGTCTCTGTCTCCATAATGACCAAGAACCATTGATTTATGAGTTAGACACAGGACCAACACAGCTTTTAGTTTTTGTTTATAAAAATAATACATGCTTTTACTATTATAAAAAATAAGATATAAAATTAAGTAAAAGTTTGTCCTAAAGGCATGGTGAGAATTTTGGTGTGTACCTCCCAGAGCACACAAATATTAAGAATCTATCTGGAGAAAATTAAAATAGTACATGTATGCTTATATATCTGTGTATCTCGAGGTGTGTACATATTCATATATGAATGAATTACTTTGCTCAGTTAAAAACTCAGAACTTTGAAATATGTATTGTTTGTCCTTTGACCTTTGATGAGAGCCTAGGTCTGTTTGCAGTCAGATATGCCAATATCTTACATTTTAAGATATCCTGCCTTTCTTGTGCCTCCTAGAAAGGTCCTCCCTTCTTTAGCATACAACACACTCGGGATTTCTCTTACAACTTTGCAGTAGCAACTCCCCAAACCTCACATTGCAATCATCTATTCCTATATCCTTCTCAGAATTTTCAAAATTTTTGGTGGAAGGAGGAGGAAGCATGCTTTATTTTCTCCCCAACATTTATTAAACGCTACACCTGGACTTCCCTGGGGGTCTAGTGGAGAAGAATCCACCTGTCAATGCAGGGGACACAGGTTCCAGCCCTGGTTCAGGAACATTCCATACGCCGGGGAGCAACCGCAAACACCACAGCACGCAGGCCCTAGAGCCCAGGCTCTGCAAAGAGAGAGGCCACCGCAGTGAGATGCCTATGCGCCGCAACCAGAGAGGAGCCTCCGCTCGCCGCAGCAAGAGAGAAGCTGAGCGCAGCCGAAAATAAATGAATAACTGAAACACAAAGAACACAAAAACAGCACGCCTTTCCACCGCTCCTGTGAAGGCCACCGTATCTGCCCTCCCCTGGGTATGCTGGCCACCCTCTGGACCAAATGCTGTCCCGCCTGTCTTGCTGCTCCTATACCTCTGTTTTCATTGCTGTTGCTTATAAAGAATTTTATTACAGGGAAAGGAGGTCTTCTCTTCCTTGTCTCTTTTTTCAAACATCTTTCCTCCTTTTAATTTTTTGAGATGAACTTAAGAATCACTACAATAAGTTTGCATCCATCCTCCAACAGCTTGCTTCCAGAAATTCTTCAAAGGTCTTTTTTTACTTCGGAAGTCATCCCACTGAACGCACAGCTCATCCTGCTGGGAAGTTATAACTTTGTAACACTGCTTTCTCCTACCCTCAAATGAAGTATCTTTGCAGTTATTCAAGAAGCACAGTGACTGATGCAGATTCAGATATTTTTCTTTACTAGTCTCTGTTGAGCTTATCTCTAGATATTATTGGTGTTTTGGTCATAAAGACAGTATAAAATACAAATAGTTGGTTAACTCTGGCTTGTAGGAAGCAAATACATTACTGCAGTATGCAAGTAAACTCTTGATTTTCCCCAACATGTTTCAAAGTCATTTAGTCAAGCTCTCAAGGTCTCAGTGTCACACACAGAACTTCAGACCCATCCTGTGCGGCTCAGGGATAACTACCCTTGACTCCCTTGGTGGTGGCCAACTCATCCCAACTTTGAAGCGCCCAGGACGGAAGGTCTGCCTGCTAAACTGAGGCTGATTTCCACAAAGAGGGCAACACTCAGAAGAACACGGCTCCCAGAGAGAAACCCCAGGCTCCTTTGATGGGCTTATACAGCTTACAATTTTAAGGAGGATATAGAGAAAAAATACTTTTAACGTATCAATGCTAGTGGATGCCTCAGAATTTCCCAGGTACAAGTCCCTGTTCTGTGAATCAAAGTGTTTTGAAGGGATTAAGTGATGAATATTGAGGCTTTACCTAGGATTTTACTAGATGCTTCAAGATGGAAAGAAGAAACAGCTGGATGAATTCACTGGGAAAGAAGCCAAATAATATCTCTAGTAAAAATACATATGTAAATCCTAGGTTTCAGAAAAAGCCCCATTAAGCACATTTTTTCTTTTTTTTCGAGAGACATGCTAACATCAGTAATCCCACCTGTGGCCCCACATACATGGAAGCCTGGATTCTAAATACTGCTTTGGTGCTAGAAGACCTAACAATCTAGAATAAATCAGGTAGGTATTTGACATGATGGACAATTAGAGACACGAAGGGGGGGGGGATGCCATGGTATGGGGAAAAGGCAGAAGAGACCTATGCTGGGGCCCTGGGTAGGGGCTTGAACGGACGATGGAGTCACAGCCAGAACACCCTTCAATGGCCAAGTTTTAGACTGTGTGTTTGAGCCCTTGGGAAGCTTCTCCTCTGTCATCATAACACTATGGGGATCAGTTTCTAGGGGTTCAAACTGAAGCTGCTGTGAGACCATAATGTAAAGAAAGCAAGGTCTCATGGGGCCTCGTGAACCATCTCTTTTTAAGTTGTTTTTTTTTTTTTTTTCCAATATGGACCATTTTAAAAGTCTGTTGAATTCGTCACAATATTGCTTCTGCTTTATGTTTTGTTTTTTTGGCCATGAGGCAGGTGGGATCTTAGATCCCCAACCAAGAACCAAACCTGCACCCCTTGCATTGGCAGGCAAAGTCTTAACCATTGGATCAACAGGGAGTCCCCAACTTCAATAATTTACTGCAATATTTTGAGGGAAAATAGTGAAGTCAACAGAATTGACTTTTTTAATAGTGAAGAAAACAGAAGATACCCTAATATTCTTTATGAAAACATCCTGACCATCTTTGACAGCTGCATAGGATTTATTGTGCAAAGGAATTCTAAACTTTAGGAGCTGCGGGGGGGAGGTTATAGAGGTCAGGGAACCTCTGGGGGGTCAGTACCCCTTGCCTTGGTCTCTTCCAGACTGATGTATCAAGAGATCCAAAAGCAACATACCCATTAGCAAAAAGTGATGGTCCTTATCACTTTCATTTTTAGTTGCTGATTACAGAGAAAATTTCCACACTGTTCCAGAAATAGTCTGATTTTTTTTCCAACAAACCTTTGACCTCCCAAATTAAGTTAGGATATCGAGATATCTCTAGTGACTTTCCGCAGTGAATAATTCCAAGCTATGTCACCTTTTCAAAACAACAATGATTTTTAAAACATGGCCTGAGAGTGTATCCTGAGTAAATAAGTGTCTGAAATGCACATAGTGCAGAATCTACTGTAAACATGAGTTTTTGGTCCTGGAATGTACGTCTCCTCCCCTCCACCAACACAGTGTTCACTTGGTAGTCAGATAACTTTCTCATCACAGCCCATGCCTTTCAGGCAGCAGTGAGATTGCTGTTGAGGAGAAAGGAAACCAAACCACTATGTCTGCATGGAGTGGTGCTGAACTGGCTTCTCAGGTCTGGAGGGAAAATGCCTTTAATCACGGGCTTGTGTGGAATGTGACCACTCCTCAGATTTGGATAGCCATTGAGTCTGTCTGGGCTGACGGCTGGAGAACAGGTGTAGACACAGATGTTCGGAGGGGATACAGGGTGACGAGTTTATGAGAGTCCTGCACGTGATGCATAATTCAGCTTCCCTCTCCCCTGAGGACGGCACGGCCCCTCCAAAGGAGAAAAACCAGTAATCCTCCCTACGAATGAGACGGATGCTATTAAGGTAATTCCATGGGGATTTAGTGACTAGGTGGGAATTACCTATGTCATCAAACCATCTCCCAGGGGGACCGTGGATCACAGGATTGCAGGGGTGAGAGGGTCAGAAAACACTCATGTCAAGTCCCTATTCCTCTGGGCACCCTGCTTTTGGAAGACAGGACGGCAGCATTAGTATAAACCTGTCATCTTGTCACAGAAGACTCTCCTTTCATCTCCCAGACCTGAGAACTCAAGAATGTTGACCCAACAGAACATTAGAAACCATCTTTCATATTGTAGTTCATAAAAATTAACAGTTAAAACAGACCTTCTTAATTCTACTTTGTTATTTAGTAATCAACACAGACACAGAAGCAACTATACTCCAATAAAAATTAATAAACAACACACAAACAAAAAACTCCACAATGATAACATCCAAAGCAGGATTAGATAAAAAAAACTTAGATATTTGTACCACTGCCTGTATAACATAATTGATGTGATTTCTAAGGAGTAAAATCAATAACCTCAGATATGCAGATGACACCACCCTTATGGCAGAAAGTGAAGAAGAACTAAAAAGCCTCTTGATGAAAGTGAAAGAGGAGAGTGAAAAAGATGGGTTTAAGTTCAACATCTAGAAAACAAAGAACATGCCATCCGGTCCCATCACTTCATGGCAAATAGATGGGGAAACAGTGGAAACAGTGACAGACTTTATTTTTTGGGCTGCAAAATCACTGTAGATGGTGGTTGCAGCCATGAAATTAAAAGACACTAACTCCTTGGAAGGAAAGTTATGACCAACCTATACAGCATATTAAAAAGCAGAGACATTACTTTGCCAACAAAGGTTCATCTAGTCAAGGCTATGGTTTTTCCAGTGGTCATGTACAGATGTGAGAGCTGGACTATAAAGAAAGCTGAGCATCTAAGAATTGATGCTTTTGAACTGTGGTGTTGGGGAAGACTCTTGAGAGTCCCTTGGACTGCAAGGAGATCCAACCAGTCCATCCTAAAGGAGCTCAGTCCTGGGTGTTCATTGGAAGGACTGATGTTGAAGCTGAAACTCCAATACTTTGGCCACCTGATGCGAAGAGCTGACTCATTGGAAAAGATCCTGATGCTGGGAAAGATTGAGGGCAGGAGGAGAAGAGGACGACAGAGGATGAGATGGTTGGATGGCATCACTGACTCGATGGACATGGGTTTGGGTGGACTCCGGGAGTTGGTGATGGACGGGGAGGCCTGGTGTGCTGCGGTTCATGGGGTCGCAAAGAGTCGGACACGACTGAGCAACTGAACTGAACTGAACTAAGCAGAATATAGTAATATATATCCTAAGTCTAAAAATATCATGTTTTATGATCCAAGAAGTTTTACTGCAGAGAACTATCTTAAAAAAAAAATACAGATGAGGACAAGTATATATATATAAACAAACACAGGCACAGAGTTTAGGGCAAAGACACGTCGTGAGTTACTGCTAGTGCTGGGCCTGAGAGAGTTAGAAACAATGCTGGCAAGTGGACACAGAGAGAAAAGGACATCACAGACAGTGCCTGAGGATGATGCTGGGAAAAATCAAAACCTTCCTGAAATTCCCAGGTCTAGTAGGTCATGAGCGTCTCCAGGTGATAGTGCTGAATCGTGGGGGCCACTTGCAGTTCTGCTAAGCGCTGTGAGAGTTGCCGCGTGCTTGGATGGAAATCACGCTTTCAGGAAGACCGGAGAACTCTGCATTTTCTCCTAAAAAGCCCCTTCTTTCATAAGGGCTGGAGCAGGCCCCTGTCATGCTTCTAGATAATGGATTACCTATACATACATTTTCAAGTGTAATGACACTCTTGCTTATTAAAGACCTCTCAGCTGAAGGGGCAGAATATTATGAACTGGCCGAGCCATTCATTTTCCTGAATATGTTATTCAGTATTTTATGCTAAACCAGCAATACACCATCCATTTCAGTACAATGATCCTTATGTTCAATAAAACTGAAGTGTCGCATCATAAATCATTAGAGTCATTTATTTTACATTAGACACATTAGCCACTATATTCCATAATCTATTACAATAAGGTGGATTTAAATGTACCCCAAGGAACTGCAATAATAACTCGGGAACCAAATATAGCAATTTATGGATAAAATATGCTTAACCTAAAACTGCACTAGCTATTGCGAAGCCTGTGAACTCGGGATGGAATTGAGCGCTGATGGGGACTGAACCCAGCGGCACATAAAGAGGGAAGAGAGGGGCAAAGAAATGGCAGACTTGGCTTGAATTTCTGTTCATTAGGTGAAAAAACGTTTAAGACTGATAACGATCTGGAGAGGGAAACTTGGCTGTGGGGAGGCGTGCTCACATGAAACCTTTTCTCGGTGACATGTGCTCCAGACCTCTGGATGGCCATTCAACAGGGCGCCTCCTGCTTCCCACGTGTGATGCCAGAAAAGCCCCATTGGTTCAGACTTCTTCTAAGTACAAAGTTGTGAAAATGCAGACAGAGGTTGGGCGGGGTGAAGAAAAAGTGTCAGAGAACTGCCAGAAGCGTGTGCTTTCTTTGTTCTATGTTTTGGCTTTGCTACGCAGCATGTGGGATCTTAGTACCCAGAGCAGGAATTGAACCTGTGCCCCCTGCAGTGGAAGCGTGGAGTCTTAACCACTGGACCACCAGGGAAGTGCCAGGAGAAGGTCTGTGTATCAGAGAACTGTCTAAAACCATCCTGAAGTTGGCAGGAGGCATCCTCTTACTTACAACTGAGAGGATGATTACACATTCTTATTGATGAATGAAAAGAGCTTCCCCCACTAATCTCTTTTAGATAAAGTTTTACTGGCCTACTCCCTTTTCTGGGAGGCATCTAAAAGCAATACAATTGTGTTCTGCAGTTCAGATTCTTTGCTCGATTAGCGGCCCTCCATTCCGTCACTGATAGTGAGGTCTTGTTGGTGATTGCCGGCGATTGATTCCTAGCCCTGCTGTGGACGCTTCGGGACATTTCTCATGGCAATCTCAAGCCTACTGACCAAGGAAAGGAGGTGGAAATTTTCATATGACCTGAAACGAAGTCATTGCTGTTTTCAGTCGAAGACAGCCCGGCTCAGAATCGCCAAGGTCAGTTCTTCCTCAGGCAGGTGGAGAACAGACCAAGTTTCTCCTTGGAGCTGTCACCTGCTTTTCTACCTTGCCTCCTTCCTTCCTTTCAGTCTTCTTCCCTGCTTCCATCATCCAACCATCCACTCACCAGCCAGTGACCCAGCATCCCCATGTCAGACCCCAGGGGAGCCCTAAGGCTCAAACAGAGCAGCTGCCCTTGTAACAAGTTAGGTTCTAGTACGACCTTATTCCTTTTACCTAGGCAAACAGCTTGTGATTTGTACACCATTTCTAATCACCAAACTGGAGAAGGAAGTGACAACCCACTCCAGTATTCCTGCCTGGAAAATCCCATGGACAGAGGAGCCTGTGGGCTCCAGTCCATGGAGTCACAGAAGAGCCGGACGCCACTTAGCGAGTAAGCAAACAAGAATCGTCAAATACTTAGGGCTGGCTCTGTGTTTTCCCTCAGTCAATATTTATGCGCTCGTAAATTGATACATCAGGAAGACTCTGAGGGGAGAGAGAGGACCTTGTTTACCTAAATCATTTGATGTGAATTATTTATTCTCTCATTGCTTCATCTGAACAAGGAGGGGGTAATCAGGTAGTTTTTAGGATTCCTTCTCCGATTCTAGGGTTTGATGATTTTTTTGTGGTCCCTTATCATAACCTGTCTCATTTATAAAAATGTCTCCAATACAGAAAACACCAAAATAAAGCAATATTGTCCTCTTGGTTAGTCCTGTCTGTTGCACAAAATGTCATCATTGTCCTATTTGTTGGTCCTCTGCAACACCTTTGATACTTGTTGGTCTTTTCTTTTTACCATGTATACTAACACATTTGCTATTCTCCCCTCAACCTGCAGTCCAGTGTATAGTCTTAAAGAGTTGTCACCATCTGATTATGATGCCGATACCCAGCTTCTTGGCAGTACTGTTTTAATCCTCTCCCAGTCTCAGCGCCCTCTTGGTTTTTCTATTGGCAGATCTGAGTTATACATTCTCTCCCCCAGGCAAGTTATTCCAAATGAAATAAAATTTCACTTCTGTTCCTAGTTCTAATCCCACTAGATTTTCTGGCCTTTTTATAACTATCACATACGTTATATAAGGTACTTCAAGGGAGGTCTGGATGACACTCACCCATAATTAAGGCTTTCTCTTAATGGAATGTGTCACCTTTCATGTGTCTGTGGTTGTGGAGAAAAAAACGACACTAAGTAGACAGGATAGAAATTATATAAATAAGTAAAAAAGACACATGTATATAATGACCCTCAAGTTAACTGGTGCCACATATAAAAATTTGCTGAAGACAATAGGAATCTTTGATACAAAACCTTCAGGCCAAATTCATAAACATATAAAAATATCTAAGCATATTTTTTTAAAGCAGAAAAACAGCAATGGTTCAGGGTTCAGTCAGAAAAAACAATCCCATTTCCGGTGATCCAGTAGAATGCATTTAACACAGTAACTAGTCACGAATGTTTTGTAAAAGCTGGAGATTGAACATGATGCTGAGGGACTTCCCTGGTGGTCCAGTGGTTAAGACTCTGTGCGTCCAAGGTGCAGGTTTGACCCCTGGTAGGGGAACTAAGATTCTACCTGCCACTCAGTGTGGCCAAAAAATAAAATAAATGAAATTTTAAAATAACAGACAGTAAAAGAAAAAGGCAAGAAAAGGATGCTGATAGAACCGAACACATGCGGGAAGCTGGAGGGATAAAGGGAAGAGACGGGGGGAACAAAAGCCAAGGGGCCCCCCAGCCCCGCTCCCCTGAGAGTGCCTCCTTTTGAGCAAACCAGGCTAGAAGAAGTGGGTTGAGAGGGAAGACAGTGAGGCTGAGGCTGGGGGGCCTCTCCCCGTGAAGACCCCTTACCAGGCCCTAGCACCTTGTGGACAGTGGTCCTGTGTAAGCAATTTGAAAAGCACATGGTTATGACTGCCGTCTCCTTGTATTCTCTCCGTACATCTTCTGTGTCACACTTCCTCGGTGGCATGCAAATGGCCTGGGGCATATTCAGGGGCTGGCCGGGGGAAGGTGACTTAGTTGGCACCTAGTGGGGTGGACGTGGTTCACATTTATTTCTGAGATAAATGATGAAGAGCCCGCTTGTTGCTGTGGATGGAGGGTTGCCAACAACACTTAGTCCGTAGACATCCTGCAGACATCAGACTGCCCCACACCCCTAAGAATTTCCCACACCTGATATGTATTTTACATGTCCTCTCAGACATCCAGATCGGAGGAAACAGTGCTTCCTGGTGTCAGAAGAGCCCCACACAACTGCCCACTGCCCATTTCACCTGGCTTTCACCTCAGATGCCTTAACATGAGGACATGATGCCAAACTGTCTTGTCCCAACATAAGAATCGCAAATTACCTTAAAAATCTCACAGCTCTGTTATAAAAGCAAGTTGCTAGAGGCTGGCCCACAGTTGGCAACGATCTGAAAATTCTACATAAAAATTTTTAACATTAACAGTGAGTTGATAATGGAAACTCTTCCATCAATGCATTGTCAATAATAAAAAAGTGAATTCCAGTCAGCATCCTGAGGAAAGACTCAATGGCAGTTCTGCTTTTCCCTACAAAAAACTATTGTCATAGGAAGAGGCAATCCGAGAGCATAAACTGAAAAATTCCAGAAAACAGTAGGAGAGACACCTGCCACAGTCCAATAAAAGACCATCTTATGTTTCCAGCTTGTATTCTTTATTTGTCTTTTTATTTTTTCACTCTAGGTAAGATTTTTAAGATTTGTAGTTTGTTGTGGTTCTTCTTATTAATACATACATATTTCGTACATAATTTTGTATTTATAATTTGAATTATATTTTGTAAAAGACGACCCCCCAGTTGCACGAATGTCAGGCCCTACCACCTTGCTGACACAGGAGCTTGGGAAGGGTGCTCTGTGGAGGTTCCAGGGCAGCACGGAGCAGACAGGGGAGAGGCAGGGTGGGGCGTGGAGACCCAAGGAGCAAAGGACGGTACTGCAGGATCTAAAGGAGGTCACGGCTTTTCTGGGAGGGCCAGAGAACAGGGCTTGGAAGTCAGGCAACCAGTGACAGTGGCTCACACCACATGAGGGGCTGGGAGAACCCAGATGCTTCCTCTGTGGGCACCGACAGCGCCAACACGCTGACTCCCTCCTCTGCCATGGCTACTCCCACAGATGCAGCGTAGCTCTTGCAAGGTAAACCATGCACAGGTGTGTTCCTGTGGGTAACCAGCTGTCAAATCCAAGTCTGCTTCATCCCCCTTTGACTGGAGGAGCCAGGGTCACTCAGGGGTGCCCTAGGTGCTAGGGAGGCTTGGAAAACATGTGAATCCCCATAAGATGGGCACTTCCAAAGAAAGAAACAATGGGGAAAGAAAAAATAAAAGTCACAAGTATCCAGTGTTCATAGCAGCACTTTTTATAATAGCCAGGAAATGGAAACAGCCTGAATGTCCACAGACAGAGATGAAAGGATAAAGAAGATGTAGTACATATATACAATGGAATATTACTCAGCCATAAAAGGACTAAAATTATGCCATTTTCAGCAACATTGATGGACCTAGAGATTATCATTCTAAGTAAAGCCAGACAGAGGAAGACAAATATCACATGATATCACCTATACACGGAGTCCAGGAAAATGATATGAATGAACTTATAAAACAGAAATAGACTCACAGACATGGAAAACAAACTTATGGTTACCAAGGGGAAAAGTGGCGGGGGGAATGTAAATTAGGGGTTTTGGGCTAGCAGACACACACCACTACACATAAAATAAACAACAAGAGCCTGTTGTAGAGCACAGGGAACCACGGTCAATATCTTGCAATAACCTATGATGACAAAGAATCTGGGAAAGAATATACGAATATTCTATATGCTAAAAAAAAATAAAAGAATAAAAATCTAAGAGAAAGAAAAAAAAATCTTAAAAAAAGGAAAGAAAACACCCTAAATACGCACAACAGTGCCACCACTACCATCACTGTGTTAGAGAATGGAAATAGAAGTGGAAGCCTTGAGAGTGAGAGTGAAATAGCTTGAAGCTCACAGAGCCCAGAGCCCACCTCCAGACCTTGAGGCACAAGTTCCAACGCCTGTAGAATCCAATGGGTGATGTAGGTGAGTAGGGAAAAAACAACAGCACAGGTATGGAAGTATCAACTGGTTCCTGGTCTTCAGGGCTGGGGCGAAAGGGAGTGACGAGGACTGTGGCAAACTAGGGAGCTCATGTCTATCAAAGGGGGTCATTGCTTCAAAGCTCCTGCATGTTGTGGCCATGTGGGCATGCTGGTCAGTGGAACCAGATACACTGATCTTAAGAGAGATGAGACATGTCAATTTTATTGTGAATTGTTTTGAATTTTAAATCCTGTTAAAAATGGATAGAACTTTGCTAGCATTTTTGGGGCCACAACTGTGCAAAGTCATCTGCTAGTAGGTTATGATCTTATTTGCAATTTTTGTTCCAAAGTGAACCCTTGCCCGCTAAACCACACAGCTACACCTGTCATAAGTGGATTGCATATCATAAACCTGCTGTTAGGTTTTAGCCTTCCTAGGCTTTGCTTCTTGACCAGACCAGAATTAGGACAGAGTTTCTAAAGGCCTGACTTTATTGCTTACTAGCTGTGTAATCTTGAGTGAATCCTCTAACTTCTCATCTGTCAAATGAACATTAAAAACAAAACAAAACACCCTGCCTACCTCCCAGGGTTGTTGTGGGAATCAAAATACTGGATCTGGATATGTTTTGAAAACTATCAAGATCTGCAGAAAAGTCAGTACATTATTTTTAATGATAACCTTAACTTCCCGAAAGGTAATTAGCCCAAATTCCCCCTTTCCATTTATAGAAATAACACACTGATTTTTCTTCCGTCTCTGACTCCCTGCCGCCCTCCTTGGCATTTCAAAATGATTGCCTGGGATTCGGTATGTTCATTAACCACTTCCCCTAGTACCGCAGGAAACGACTCATCTGCCCCCAAATACCTTCCATTGTGAACACAGCATTTATTTTTTTCTCCCATCTTCATACTGTTTCTTTTTAAGCAAGTACAACATTAAGGGGTTTGTTTTCACTTGAATTTTTCTGCAGAGACTCACTTGAACAAGGAGACGGAGTCACTTAGGAGGTCAGCTGGGAGGCAAAGCAGGGGTGGCCTGAGTGTGTGTCTATATCCCCCACTGTCAGTCCCAGTGGTTTTCGAGAGTTTATGTCTTGAGCCTGAACTGTCTATGTACAATATGTGCCCTGGGGAAAGCCATTCTCACTGAAACGCAAAATAAACCCATCACTTAGATGAAGGATGGAGCCCATTTGGCAATGGTGTTCTTTTCCATACTTCCTTTCTCCAAATGTCTTTTTTTTTTTCCCATGGAAAGGCATTTTATTTTACATACAGCAGTGTGTGCATGTCAATCCCAAACTCCCAATCTATCCCACCCCTCAACTCTTCCACTCTTGGTAACCATAAGTTAGTTCTCTAAATCGGTGAGTCTGTTTCTGTTTTTTAAGTAAGTACGTTTGTGCCATTTTTCTTTAGTTTCTGTATGTAAGCGATATCATATGAGATTTGTCTTTGTCTGACTTGATGCTGGGGAAGATTGAGGGCCGGATGAGAAGGGGGAAATGGAGGATGAGATGGTTGGATGGCATCACCAACACAATGGACATGGGTGTGGGTGGACTCCGGGAGTTGGTGATGGACAGGGAGGCCTGGTGTGCTGCAGTTCATGGGGTCGCAAAGAGTCAGACATGACTGAGCAACTGAACTGAACTGACTTACTACACTTAGTATGATAATCAGCAGATATATCCATGTTGTTGTAAATGGCATTATTTCATTTTATTTTAATGGCTGAGTAATATTCCATTGTATGTATGTACTACGTCTTAACACATTCATCATGGACATTTAGATTATTTATATGCCTTGGCTACTGTAAACAGTGCTGCTATGAACATTGGGGTGCATGTATACTTTTGAAACATGGTTTTCTTCAGATATATGCCCAAAAGTGGGATTGCTGGATCATATGGCAACTATGGAAAAGGTCAGTTTTCATTCCAATCCCGAAGAAAGGCAATGACAAAGAATGTTCAAACAGTTGCACTCATTTCACATGCTAGCAAGACTATGCTCAAAAATCCTTCAAGCTAGACTTCAGCAGTACATAAACTAAGAACATCCAGATGTACAAGCTGGGTTTAGAAAAGGTGCAGAGAGAAACCAAAGATCAAACTGCCAACATCTGCTGGATCATAGAAAAAGCAAAAGAGCTCCAGAAAAACATCAACCTCTGCTTCATTGACTATTCTAAAGCCTTTGACTGTCTGAATCACAACAAATTGTGGAAAATTCTTAAAGAGATGGGAGTGCCAGACCACCTTACCTGTCTCCTGAGAAACCTGATGCAAGTCAAGAGGCAACAGTTGCAACCAGACATGAAACAAATGATTGGTTCAAATTGGGAAGGAGTATGACAAGGCTGTATATTGTCACCCTGCTTACTTCATTTATATACAGAATACATCATGTGAAATGCCAGCCTGGATGAATCACAAGCTGGAATCAAGACTGCCAGGAGAAATACCAATAACCTCAGCTATGCAGATGATGCCACTCTAATGGCAGAAGGTGAAGAGGAACTAAAGAGCTTCTTGATGAAGGTGAAAGAGAAGAGTGAAAATGCTGGCTTAAAACTCAACATTCAAAAAAATAAGATCATGACATCCAGTCTCAACACTTGAAACAGAGAAGTAAAAAGTGGAAGCAATGACAGATTTTACTGAACAGACACACAGTTCAGGCAGGTATGATTGGACGGTGGGTAAAAGAAAAAGGACAAAGGTAGGGAAAAAAAGCCAGATAATTCCTCTGTGTCAGGAAAGGAGTTTCAGTTGACTCTATGGACTGTATGTTTGTGTCCCCGCCCCCAAATTCATAGTGTGGAGCGCTAACTCCCAAAGTCATAGCATTTAGAAGTGGGGCCTTTGGGAGGTTATTAGGCTTCGATGAAGCCAGGAGGGCTGGACCTCATGGTGGGATTAGTGTCCTCATAAGAAGAGGAATAAGACCCCTCTCTTTACACACACACAACCGAGGAGAGGCCACGTAAGAGCACGGGGAGAGGCGGCCATCCACAAACCAGGAAACAGGCTTTCACAGGAGTCAAAGGTGCTGGCACCTTGACCTTCTCATTTCCAGTTTCCAGAATCGTGAGACACATGTCCACTGTCTGAGTCGCCTAGTCTATGGCATTTTGTCGTAGCAGCTAGAGCTGACTGAGACAGCTGATTTTATGCACAGTCTGTATCAACAGTGAGATGTCGTCTCCCCAAAGGCAAATCAAATCTTAGTTTAACAGCAACAGATATATTAACTCTAGAATAATGGAGATAATGGCTCTGCCTAGCTCCACATTGGTGGAACCACACCTGAAATGTTCCGTTTGTACTTGGGGATGGATTTATGCTTCCAGGGGACTGTGACTGCATTGGTAAATGTCTCAGGATTTGAAGATAAAGGGAAACAAGGAAGTAAATGGGAATATCTAACTGGGAGAAAAAAACACTCAGGGAGAAAAGAGTGAAAATTTTCAGTACCAGAATAATCACTGCATTGAGGAAGGGTCATGTTTGCTGTATACCTGCAAAGCAGACAGACATATACATGGAAGGAATCAACAAGAAGATGGATTTTTAAAAAATGTATTTATTTTTAATTGGAAAATAATTCCTTTACAATAATGTGTTGGTTTCTGCCATACATCAACATCAATCAGCATAGGTATACATATGTCCCCTATCTTTTGAATGTCCCTCCTGCCACCCACTCTAATCTACAGATTCAATGCAATCCCTATCAAACTACCAATTATATTTCTCACAGAATTAGAACAAAAAATTTCACCATTTGTATGGAAACACAAAAGACCTCAAATAGCCAAAACAATCTTGAGAAAGAAGAATGGAACTGGAGGAATCAACCTTCCTAATTTTAGAACATACTACAAAGCTATGTCTGTCAAGACAGTATGGAACTGGCACAAAAACAGAAATATAAACCAATGGAACAAGACAGAAAACCCAGAAAAGCTGTGCCCCAGTGGGCACCTTATGTTTGACAAAGGAGGCAAGAGTATACAATAGAGAAAAGATAATCTTCAATAAGTGGTGCTGGGAGAACTAGACAGCTATATGTAAAAGAAAGAAATTATAATTCTTCCTAACATCATATATAAATATAAACTCAAAATGGATTAAAGACCTAAATATAAGACCAGAAGCTATAAAATTCTTAGAGGAAAACATAGGCAGACCACACTTTGACCTAAATCACAGCAAGATCCTCTATGACTCAGCACCTAGAATAACAGAAATAGAATCAAAAATAAACAAATGGGACCTAATTAAACTTGAAAACTTTTGCACAGTGAGGGAAACTCTAAAGGTGGAAAGACAACTCTCAGAATTGGAGAAAATAACAGCAAATGAAACAACTGACAAAGGATTAATCTCCAAATTATACAAGGAGTTGGATTTTCACTTAATACAAAGAAGGATTCCTAACAGAACTATCAAAATACAGAATGGCATGTCTGGGGATTTGAGGGTTTTCCCAAGACTGGAAATGGTTTTGAGGGTAATCAAACATCAGCCAGACGGGAAGTAGGATGAGGTGATTTCAAAGATCCCACCTCATGCAAGAAGCCATGATTTTAAATCCATGATTTAACCTACTCTTCAGTTCACTGCACACAGTTGCAGCTTTGACAAGCAACTGTACCTAGTTTTGGCCACCCAGTGAAGATTTTAGAGAAACACTGTTCCACAGGCCAGGGACTAACAGCGTTTTCTTTTTCCTAGGAAGGACATGATAGCAAATACTTCAAGGCTTTGCTGGCCATGTGGTCTGTATGGCAAGTAAGCTCTGCTGTTGTAAGAGCCACAGACAATATGTGAACATATGGACATGGTTGTGTTTCAATAAAACTTTATTTAGAAAAGCAGGCGTCAGGTTGGAGTTGGTTTGTGGAATTTGCCAACCCCCTGCTGTGGATGCTAAGCAGGACTCTAGTTAGAGACAGGAGCTGCTTGTCCAAGAAATCTACACTCTGTGAATGTCTCATCCTCCTCCTAGCAATAAAGACTAAAAAGTTAGAGGATGAGCTTATCTTTGTCCAAAGACAAGGAAACCCAATAGTCCGTCGCTTAACAAGAGGCAGAGAGCTCTGAAGCAGAAGGTACATGTGTTCGTGACAATGGCATGAAACCACAGAGTACAGAAAAAGGAAACGGGTTTTTAGATGTTTAAGATGTTTAAGTGGTTTTTTGGCTCAGGTGGTAAAGGCGTCTGCCTACAATGCTGGAGACCCGGGTTCGATCCCTGGGTCGGGAAGATCCTCTGGAGAAGGAAATGGCACCCCACTCCAGCACTCTTGCCTGGAAAATCCCAATGGACAGAGGAGCCTGGTGGGCTACAGTCCATGGGGTCACAACAGTCGGACACGACTGAGAGACTTCACTTTAGATGAAAAGGATGTTTTTGCTTGACTTTCGAACCTGCCTCATGGTGCATTGTAAGAAAACAAAATTGCAGCCAGAGACTCTGTGCAGGCTTCGGTGTGTGGGGGAACTTCTGAGTCAGCAGTAACTATGCAGCAAAACTGGGACCGTGCCAGGAACTTTGTTGTTGCTTGGTCTCTAAGTCCTGTCTGGCTCTTTTGTGAACCCACGGACTGTAGCCTGCCAGGCTCGTCTGTCCTTGGGATTTCCCCGGCAAGAACACTGGGTTGCCATTTCTTTCTCCAGTGTCGGGAATTTATGTAGCTATATTTTCATTCTTAACAACAAATACGTACCATCGGTATCTTCTAGACCATGATGAGATCAGATGTTGGTCTCCGGCCATGTCCCGTGAGGACGGGACATCAAGGAATGTGTCTTACCTCTGTGCAGCCACCCTGGATGGCTTGTGTGGTGAAAGTGGTCCATCCATGGCCCTCACTCAGGATGAGGCCAAGCCAGGCAGACAATTAACATAGACACATGGTTTTTCATTTGAACTAACAAAAATGTTCAACCCATCCCACCATCAGCCTGCCTAAGCAGGCATTATTATAATGGTATGCAGATTGTAGAAACAGCAGACATTCTCCCCAACTATGCTTTCATTAAAGATTCAGCTTTTTTTTTTCCCAGCAGAATAATAGTAAATGACATGCGAACTTCATATGAACTATGGGTCATGAAAGGATTTAGTATTGGCATTTTTAATCTAAAAAGTCTGGTGCCAGAAAATCAATATGTTTCGGTTGCAGCACTCGAATGCAATTTTCCTCACCTAACAGGGTTTCTTTCTTCCCTTCTTTCTTTTTCTCAGTCTTTTTTTTTTTTTTTAAAGAATGAATAATTCCTGGTTTTTCTATGAAACAAGCTGCCGTCTTATAAGGTAATGACATCAATAACACATTACATGTAAACAGAAAATGAACAAAAAATCATTCAAGGCCCTTTTGAAACTGGAGCGCTTTTCATCAGCACTATTACAGGTTCCATTCACATTATCGGATTGAACCGTCCTGCATAACCGAGGTGCTGACAAGTCCTGATTACCCAATAAGTCCTGGATCCCTTTCAGGCAGGTTCACGCAGAGGACAGGGATACCGGGCCTCGCTGGGGGGCAGCCGCCTCGCCCGGGAGACCTGACCAGGAAACCCAATGCCTGCTCGCTCGCTCCCGCTGGCCAAACCACGGGGGCTGCACCTCCTGGAGAGTTCCATTGGTCTCAGATAGCAGCCGTGTGACACAGTGGGGGGAGGGGTGGCTAAGCCTCCTAACCCTTCCCCAAATGCAGCCACGTTCCAGGCAGGCTACCCAGGTGTCACTCAATAGCAGGATCAACAGAAGAGCTTGTGCTCTTGGGACAAGATGGGGACTGGGGGTGGGGGGCGGTGGGAGTAAGTCACCTGAAACATGGAACTGTTTCTAAAACAACAACCGCCAGCCTTCCACTCCCAACTCTGCGGTGACCCTGATTCTGAAATGCCCAAGACCCTTCCCCAACTGTGCTGGTCCCATCCCTGGGGGACATTTTCCTCTTTCTGAGTGAATGCTGGTTGAAGCCCAAGCTGTCTGTGCTATGCAATGAGCAGGACTTCTCGCTCCTGATGGGGTAGGGAGCATGTGGATACTTCTGGCCAGCCAGGGCTATGACACAAGCCAGTGGCCTGCCAGCCTGCCTGGTGTCTGCAGTCCAGGGCACCCCCTTCCAAAGGCCCAGAGTCACCAGGCGGGCAGGACCACGGTGCCTCTTCTCCAGATGACTTTTCAACCCTTGCTTAGAAACTGCAGCCCGTGGCTTGGGGTGCAGCTCCGAGAAGCTGCCAAGCCAACCTAAAACAGCTTTTACACAAACAAACTGCGGCTTTGCCTTCGGGTGGTATATCACCATATATTTGACGTAATCTTCGGCTTGGGAGAGATCATATTTTTAAAACAAACTTCTTCACTCCCAACTTGGCTCTGGGGCATTGCTGTCTGAAGGATTGGGCTTCTCTAATTAAATCAGGCTCCAGTCTTTTTCTCCTTCCTTAAAACTTTTCCACCTACAGTTAAAGTCACACGCTGATCTATGAGAACATAAGAAAACAAGCAGTGCTGGGCTCCTCACTGAAACAGCTGAAATGCCAGCGAGGGGCTGATGGTGTGGCTGCAGCCCGTCTCAGTAAGGCCTCTGTCTGGAGTGGGAGCTGTGGTCTAGAGGGTGGTCTGGGCTCAGAGCCCAGGTGGTGTATCGGGGGAACATCCCCTGACCTCGCTGTGCTCTGCTTCTTGACGTGTAAAACATGGAAAAGGCTTAGCGCAGCGCCCCAGGTAAACACTGCTACTATCAGGGTGAAGAGCTGAACTCCACGAAGAAAGCCTGAATCCCTTGTGTATCTTAGTAGATCTTGGGGAACTTTGAATTTCACCCTGAGTGTGATGGGGGTCATTGGAGGGCTCTGAATAGGGGAGGAACATGCCTGGCATTACAGTCTCAAGGGATCACTCAGGAAGCCAGTCTGTAAGGGCAAGAGTGGAAACAGGAAGACTTACTGGGTGATTACTACCATAGCCAATGGCGCTCTGTGCTTGTGGAGATGGTAAGCAGCGGGGAGATTCTGAAGGGCTTCCAAGATGGAGCCCATAGCTGCAAATCAAAACTACAATGAGGTATCACCGCTTTCAGAAGGGCCACCATAAAAAATTCTACAAATAATAGATGCTAGTGAAGATGTGGAGAAAGGGGGACCCTCATACACTGTTGGTGGGAATGTGAATTGATGCACCCACTGTAGAAAACAGTGTGGAGGTTCCCCCCAAAACTAAAAATAGAACTAGCACGTGATTCAGTAATCTCACTTCTGGGTATATATTTAAAGAACACAGAAACACTAAATTGAAAAGACATATGCACCCCAGTGTTCATGATATTGTTTACAATAGCCAAGATATGGAAGCAACATAAGTGTCCATCAACAGATAAATAGAGAAGATGTGCTACATATATACAATGGAATATTACTCAGCCACAAGAATGAAATTTTGCCATTTGCAGTAACATGGATGGACCTAGATATTGTTATGCTTAATGTGATAAATTAGGAAAAAAAACAAATACTAGATGTTATCACTTACATGTGGGATCTTAAAAGTAAAACAAATGAATGAATATAACAAAACAGAAATAGGCTAACACATATAGAGACCAAACTAGTAATTAATAATGGGGAGAATAAAGTGGGGTGGGGCAAGATAGAAGCATGGGATTGAGAGATAAATATTACTGTGTATAAAATAGATGAGGAACTAGGATATATTGTATAGCACAGGAAAAAGCCAATATTTTATAATAACTTAAAAGGAATATAATGTATACAAATATTGAATCACTGTTATACACCTCTCCCACTCTTGTGAAGGTTCTGAACCCCATGTCAGCCTTCCCAGCCTGGGGATCTGACAAAGGGACTGGGAATCCCCAGGGAAGCTGGCCCTGTGGGCCAGTGGGATTGGATTACAGGACTTCCAGAGGACTGGGGGAAACAGAGACTCCAGTCTTGGAGGGCACAAAGAAACTCCTGCACACGCTAAGACCCAAAGGAAAGGAGCAGTGATCCCTACTGGTGACTGAACCAAAACTAACTGCTAGTGTTGGAGGGTCTCTTGTGGAGGCGTGGGTCGGCAGGGCCTCACCACGGGGATGGGGGCACTGGAAGGTCCCCCTTGGTGTAAACCCTCTCAGAGGTAGCCATTAACCCTACCATAGAGCCCGAAGACCCCAGGGCTGGGTTGCCTCAGGCCAAATGACCAGCAGGGAGGGGACACAACCACACTCATCAGCAGAAAATTGTATTAAAGCTTTACTGAGCAAGGTTCTACTCACCAGAGCAAGACCCAGTTTTTCCCACCACCAGGCCCTCCCACAGGGAAGCTTACTCAGGACTCTCAGCCTCCTCCATCAGAGGGCAGAAAGAAGACGCAGGAAGGATCACAGTGCCAGAGGAGCTGGAGCAAAAACCACATTAACAGAACGCTAATCAGGATGAAAAAGCAGAAAATTACGTCCCAGATGAAGGGACAAGGTAAAACCCCAGAAAAACAACTAAATAAGGTGGAGATAGGCAACCTTCCGGAAAAGAATCCAGAATAATGATAGTGAATATGATGCAGGATCTAGAAAAAGAATGGAGAAGATGCGAGAGATGTTTACCAAAGACCTATAAGAACTAAAGAACAATACACTAGAAGCAATCAGTAGCAGGATAACTGAGGCAGAAGAACAGATAAGTGACCTGTAAGACAGGCTGGTGGAAATCATTGCTGCAAAACAAAATATACAAAAAGGAATGAAAACAAATGAAGATAGCCAAAGAGACCTCTAGGACAACATTAAATGCACTGACATTCGCATGATACGGCTCTCAGAAGGAGAAGAGAGAAAGGACCTGAGAAAATATTTGAATAGATAATAGCTGGAAAATCCCCTGACATGGGAAAGGATATAGTCATCCAAGTCGAGAAAGTGCAGAGAGTCTCAGACAGGATCAACCCAAGCAGGAACACACTGGGACACATAGCAAACAAACTGACAGATTTAAAGACAAAGATAAAATACTAAAAGCAACAAGAGAAATAGACAGATAACATACAAGGGAACTCCCATCAGGCTATCAGCTGATTTCTCAACAGAAACTCTACAAGCCAGAAGGAAAGGCACAGTATATTCAAAGTAATGAAAGGGAAGAACCTACGACCAAGAGTACTCTACCCAAACTCTACCCAAGACTCTCATGCAGATTTGGTGGAGGAATCAAAGGCTTTCTGGACAAACAAAAGTTAAGAGAATTCAGCACCACCCAACCGGCTTTACAACAAATGCTAAAGGAACTTCTCTAGGCAGGAGACACAAGAGGAGGAAAAGACCTATAGACTCACCCCAGGAGAGTTTAATGATCCTGACATCCAAGCCTCATCCCAGATCAATGAAGTCAGGATCTCTGGGGGAAGGACTCAGGCATCAATAGCTTTTAAAGCTCCCCGGTAATTCCAGTGTGCAGCTAAGACTGTGAACCAGTGCTTGGGGCAGACTTGCATCTTACTCAATGCTTAAATCCTATACGTGAGTCAAAAACTGAACAGAAAAAAATTACTGTGGATACATCCTTTAATTGCTCATGAAGTTAAAGTGGCTTTGTGTCTGCATCGCTGAGTGGCTGATACTAAGTGTAGATGCTGGTGCTCTGAGAAATGTGGAGCACAGAGTAAGCGGTACATATGCAAAGCGGAGTTTTGCTGTATTAGTTAAACAACCCGAAGCACACACCGAGTTGCAGCCAGATTACTAACATGCACAGGAGACGAGCCCCACCCTCTACTGGTGGAGGTAAACCCCTGTTCACATAAATGATCACCCTTTACATTTTGGAAGGCCCAGTACCAATTTTGAGATCTGAGAGTTTTCATAACATATATCTGGTAGTATTTTTACAATTTCCCTGATGTTCATAAAAGGAAGTGGCCTCTTAAGTGATGCCCAGATCGTGGCTGAACCTAGAAGCCAGGTGTCCGGACTCTGAGAGCATTATGGGGCAAGAGTAAGCGTGGCAGGTCATCTGGGCCTTCCAAACCCCGGCCACACATGACTTTCCCCCTCATTTTCACCACTTCCTAGCAAAGCTGCCTCATCCTCTTCCACTGGTCTCCTCTTCCTTGACATCCAGTGTCTGTTCCATGCTCACACCTTCGTTTAAGCTTTTCCTCATGCTTGAATGTCCTTTAAATCCCCTCCGCTTGATCTCAAGGCAGTCGCCTCTGGCATAACTTCAGCACCCTGGTACTGCCCCCTCAGACTGCCTGCGACCATCTCTTGCTTCCTTATTCAGCCTAGCTCTCATCTTCGCTCTTCCGGATGTTTTCTTTGAGTCTGATCAATTCCAGCTGATGAGTCCATCTTTGGAATAATCTTAGCCTCTTTCCTTCTCTCATTCCCAACATCTAATTCTTCCACAAGTCCTATGGGTGCCATCTTTTTTTTTTTTCCCCTTTTAAATTGAAGTATAGGTGATTTACAATGTTATATTAGTTTCAGTAGGGATTCAACATTTTTATAGATTATCCTCCATTTAAAGCCATTGTGAAATATTGGCTATATTCCCTGGGCTGTACAATACAGTAAGTGGCTTGTTTATTTTATCCATAATAGTAGGCCCCTCTTAATTTCATACATCTATCTTGCTCCTCCCCTACTCCCTCCCCCTACTAGTAACTACGAGTTTGTTCTCTGTATCTGTGAGTCTTTCTGCTCTGTTATATTCATTCACTTCATTTTTAAGGTCTCACATATAAATAATAACATTCAGTATTTTTCTTTCTCTGTCTGACATATTTTACGAAACATAATACCTTTGAGGTCTATTTGTGTTGCTGCAAATGGCAGGATTTCATTCTTCCTTACGGCTGAGTAACAGTCCTACATATATATGCACACACATACGACATGCCACATCTTTTGTATCCATTCCTCTGTCGGTGGACACTTAGGTTGCTTCATGTCTTGGTGATTGTGAATAATGCTTCTGTGAACATCAGGGTATGTGTGTCTTTTTGTACTAGTGTTTTTGTTTTCTTCACATATATACCCAGGAGTGGGATCGCTGGATATATGGTAGTCCTATTTTTAGTTTTTTGAGAAACCTCCGTACTGTTTTCCACAGTGGCTGCACCTACTATTCCTGCCAACAGGATAGGAGGGTCCCCTTTTCTCCATTTGCACAACAATATTTGTTATTTGTTGTTGTTTTGATGACAGACAGGTGGAAGGTGATGTGTTACTGTGGGGTTGATTTGCATTTCTCTGATGATTAGTGATAAAGAGGCCTCTTTTCATATACCTGTTGGCCATCTGTATGCCCTCTTTGGGAAAACGAGCATTCAGGACTTCTGCCCGTTGTTTAATTGGGCTGTCTCCTTTTTTAAATATTGAGTTTGTGGACTGTTTATATATTTTTTATATTAACTAAACCCTTATCAGTCATATCATTTGCAACTATTTTCTCCTGTTCAGTAGGTTGCCTTTTTGTTTCTTTGATTTCCTTTGCTGTGCAAAAGCTTTTAAGTTTAACTATGTTCTGTTTGTTTATTTTTGCTTTTATTTCCTTTTCTTTAGGAGAACAGGTCCAAAAAAATATCGAAAAAAAGGGTATTTTGTCTTTGACATTAGCAAAGGGAAGGTGTGCTTGTACCAGTATTATCGCTGCCAGAGGAGTTAAGGTGTCTCCTGTCAGGTCTCCAGGTGCCTGTGGTGGAGGAGAGATGGGCCGGGGAGGAATCACCATGTTTCCAGTTTTTTTAAACTTTGGAGCTGCTCTGTGTCCTTTTCCAGACCAGGTACCCCCGAGCCTCAGGGCTGTCTTAGCTATGACCTGGCAGTAGACGTAAGTCTTGTTAAACCAGTGGGCCACCCACAGTCACAATTTATCCTAGAATCCTGGACACTGAAGTCTGCAATTAAGGAAGAACCAAGACCAAACAAAACAAAATAAAAACATTCTGCCAGCCTGGCAGTGGCTCTATAGGGTTCAAAAGTAGCTCGACTGAAATTCTGCCAGTGATTGCGGTAAGTTGTTAGTGTATCTGAGTTTCACAAAGAGGGAAACCTGAGCATCCAAACAACCGTTTACTGGGGGGAGAGATGATGAATGCCATCATCTGTACTTGATGAGGTTTCAGCCGTGCGGTGGGAGCCTGTGTTGTCTGCCCAGCTCAGGTCGTGGGGGATGAGAGAGAAAACCACAAGTCAGGCAGGACTCTGGCCTTCCTGGGGGCGCTCACTTCTCTGGGGGTTTGGTTTACTTATTATTTGGTTCAGCACAAAAAAATTAATGGAAGTTCAGCTTTGCCATTACTGTCAACAATCATATTTTAGCTCAGTTGTAGTTATTTCTGAACAGAAAGGTCTGTGACAAATTTAGTCTGCAAGGGCTCACTGTAGTTTTTTCATTAAAAATTTTATTGAAGTATGATTGATTTACAAGATTGTGCTAATTTCTTCTGTATAGCAAAGTGACTCAATTATACATGCCTTCTTTTTCATATTCTCTTCCATGATGGTTTATCACGGGATATTGAATACAGGTCCCTGGGCTGTACAGTAGGACCTTGTTGTTTATCCATCTCATATGTAATAGTTTGGATCTGCTAACCCCAAACTCCTGACCGTCCTTCTCTGACCTCCGCTCCCCTAGATAGACACAAGTCTGTTCTCTGTCTCTGTGAGTCTGTTTCTGCTTCATAGATAAGTTCATTTGTGTCATATTTTACATTCCACACATAAGTGATATCCCATGGTATCTGTCTTTCTCTGTCTGACTTACTTCACTCAGTATGACCATCTCTAGGTTCATGCATGTTGCTGCAAATGGCATTATTTCATTCTTTTAATACCTGAGCATTAAGAGCACCTTGAAGAAACAGATTAAAGGGGGTTGGCAAACACTTGAGGATAAAATCAGTGTCAGTGTTTCTTGCTTCTTGAGCCAGCATCTCTCTGAGCTCAGGTTTTCTCATGTGCACGTGGGGATATTGACAGCTCCCAGGGTTCTTTTGAGTGTACTAGGCTCTGGGGACAGAATGCTGTGTGTGCCAGGGGGCTGCGTGTGGAAGGGACAGAGGGCAAGAACGCACGCTCTCATGGGCGTGGAGGTTGGAGACATCCTAAAGAGGACATCCAGCCTGCTGTTCAGATTATCTTTCAGGCCAGCCTCCTAGAACCTGAGGATGCAGGATGCAAAAAAAAAAAAAAAAATGCTGAATGAGCTATTACTATTTGTCTCTCTCTCACACATACACTTTGTGACTAGAGAACAGTGCCTTAAACCCAAACCACACAAGTGGGGGATGAGGGAACTATTCTCACAGGATCTGGTGTGACCTCTGCCTAGCTGTGATGATGACTCAGTCTTTTTGTTCTAATAGTTTAATTGAGATACAACTCACATAACACAAAGCTCACCCTTTTAAGGTATACAGTTCAGTGGTTGTAAGTATAGTCACAAGGTTGTGCAGCTATCACAATGATCTAATTTTGAACTTTATCCCCACCCCCTAAAGAAAACTCAGATCCATTAACAGTAACTGCCTATTTTGCCCTGTCGCAGCCCCTGGCAATCACTCATCTACTTTCTGTCACGTCGGCCTCTTTTGGGCACTTCATCTAAATGGGAATCACACAACATGTGGCCTTCTGCGATTGGCTACTTCCCCTTAATGTTTCTGAGGTTCTTCTGTTGTAGCATGTGTCAGTACTTTATTTTGCTATGGGGGAATAATTTTCCACTTTATTTTTATCCATTTGTCCATATTCATTTATCCATCTGCAAGTGATAAACATTTGGGTGGTTTCCACTTTTTGGTGATTATGAATAAAGCTCCATGGACTTTCATGTTCAAGCTTTTATGTGAACATATTTTCAATTCTCTTGACTATGTCTTAGGAGTGGAAATCCTGGCTCCTATGCTTCTTCTAGCCTTAGCCTTGTGAGAACTGCCAGACTATTTTCCCAAAACTACTGCAACCATCTAAAATTCCCCCTGGAATATGTAAGAGTCTCAGTGTCTCTGGTTATTGTCTGACTTTCTGGTTTTAGCCATCTTAGTGAGTGTGGAGTAGTATCTCATTGTGATTATGACTCACTGTTTTTTATTCAGTGTGGCTTTTGTGTGAACGTCATCTGAGAACCCAAGTCCTCAAGAATTCATGGCCACTACTTCTTTTCTTTATCGTGCTATTTTCTCTTTTTGTGCCCTTTTATCAGATGCATGTTGGAAGTTCTGGATCTGTCCTTAGATTAACTTTTTAAAGTTAACTTTAAAAAATTCTCATTATTTATCTTCCAGTTCATAGATTTAGTCTTCACCTGAGTCCAGTATCCCCTTCAGCTTCTTTGATGTTTTCAACTTTGGTAATAATACAGTTCATTTCTAAGATCTCTGAGTTTTAAAAACTCTGTTCTTTTTAAAATATAACCTGTTATGGTTTTAGTGATGGGATTTCCTCCTTTGGCTCTCTGCGGCTATTGTTTTTTAATTTTTAAAATTATTTGAACATTTCTATGTCATCTGGTATTAGTTCTTTCATTTTCTTAGCATGAAGTTTCCTTCCTGTGAAGTTGGTCTTGCTCAGGTACTGGGGGCTCCTAGTTTTGTGCTCAGCTTCCACAAGGGGACTCCGCTAGCAGGTCCTGCTCTTAGGATCCAGTGGTCAGGAGGCCTTGCTGGTTTTTAGGAGATGCTGAGCTACTTAGAGCTTCATGCAGGTGGGGTAAATGTGGGCACCTTCTGCGAATCACATGAGGTCTTATCTGTTTCATCTTTGTTTGGTGGAAAACACAGCCTCTTCACATTTTGTTGTGAGCATGGATGTGCAGTTGCTATTTACAGTACTTGTTTCTTCATTTCGTGTAGGAGTGTGTCAGGAGTTGATACTTGCACGTGTTATGACTACCATCTAGAACTGGAAATGCAGCAAAGCTTCAGAAACTTCAGGATTTAGAATCTCAGCGGGATTTAAAGCCTTAGTCTTGCTGAAGAGGAAAATAACGCTCAAGTTCCTGTCCCCAGGAGGCTGCTGAGATAGCCCCCGCCCTTGTCTCTACTGCCAACGGCCTCAGTCACGGTGGAGGTGGCACCAATGCCAGATCAGAGGAGGCATCTGCGGCACAGGTGTTGGCACCATGGGCATCAGCCCTGGATCACGGTGGTGGAGAAACACTGTGGAGCTGGAGCTCCAGAAACAGAAGAGGCTCAGCCGTGACCTAGGGGGTCAGGCAGAAGAGAAGGAAAATGACCCTCACGGGCAAAGCTGGGGAGTGCGACGCACCCACGGGAGATATGTGAAATTGTCATGTGTGTGAAGCTGGGGACTCCTGAAAATAGTTGGCATTAAAGAGGAGGACCAGAATCCTATAAAGGAGACTGACAACAGAGACATCCTGGTAGGTGGAGCCTGAGGAAATCTGAGGATTAAAATAGATGCTGTACATAAAAACTGCCTAACGTATATACCAAGGGGGAGAGTGGCGGGGGGGGGACACAAATGAGGAGTTAGGGATTAAGATACACATAAAACAGGTGAACAGTGAAGACCTGCTGTACAGCACACGGAATTCTCGGTATTCTGTAAGATCCTACATGGGTAAAGAATCTGAAGAGAGATGAAACATGTATATGCATAGCTGAATCACTCTGCTATACTCCTGAAACTAACACAACACTGTAATTCAGCTATACATCAGTTAACAAAAATTGCGGGACACGGAGTCACTCATGTAAAAGATGGCCCCGTGTTCCTTGACTACACATGTGAAAATATGAAGACGGGCTAGTGTGGTCTTCACGCCTAGGTCTCTGTACCCATCACCGAGGCAACGTCCAGGCACCAAGGGGACGGCATGTCCGCCCTCACAGGCCAGGGGCTTCCCCAGGAACCATTGTGTTCCCTCTTTTTTCAAGCCTTTGCAACCTTGTGGTATGAAACTTTGGCTCCCCTGATGCTTCTCAGAGATCTGCCCCCACCTACAGGATGTCTGTATCACGGGGCTTCCCGAGTGAGCCCGGGAGGCCCTCAGACTCCGCAAGCACAGTCCTGGAACCTGGAGCGCTGAGACGCAGGTGGCTCTGCTAATGGCTCTGCTAAGGGTCGACCAGGAGGCCGGGTGCGAGGAGGCGCCTGTCTGCGCAGGACGCGTCCCGCCGCGGGGAAAGTGGCGCTTCTCTGGGCGCATGCGAGCCTCCCACCAACTCAAAGGCGGAGAAGCCCGGGAGTTGGGCCCTGTGGACGGCACGCGAGTCCCTTTTCCACACGGAGGGGCGTGTGTGTGTGCTGGCCAAAGGATCACGCAAGGACATTTCCTGGGAAGCATCTGCGGTCACGTGGGAGTGCGTACCGGAGGGCCCTGCGGCAGTGCTGACGGGAGCACCGCTTAAATTCAGAGCCAGGCTTGACTTCGGGCACCCTCCTTTCCTCCTCAGCCACGTCTCACCAAGGCAGACGCTCTGACTCTATGAAGCCTGCTGAAATGAACGGAGTTTGGTGTTGAAATCGAAGCAAATGAACTAAAAATCGATTTGATGTATATGTAATGCGACGCGTAGTTGTAATTATGTTGCACGGCAATTAGACACAGAGGCAAACTCTTTGGGGGATTCGTTCAATTATTATGACTTTCCACAGTCAGTTGGAGCTGGGGGCAAATGATTCTCAAAATGGAGAGAGAAAGGAATGAATATTTCCTAGTCTTCAGCGTTTAAAACACAGTCTCTTAACATGATTCTTGTGCCACGGGCCTGCAGTTGGCTTTAAGGCTTGGGAACCTCTTCTCAGATTAGGGTTTCATAAGATAAACTACATAGTATTTAAACTACATAGTGTTATAATGGAAACCAGTTTTATTAAAAGACAGTCTATTTTAGACATTCAAAAATTTGTGATATTATAGCAGATGTTCCCCTTTATGAAGTCATTAAATAGCCTATTACTGGTAGGGCTTAACAGTTAGCATCCCTTTGAAACAGTGATGAGCCTGAGAGATATTTTGAGGTACTGCAATAATTTAACTGTGACGTGAAAAAAGTTACAGGTGCTGCTGGAACTATTGTGTTTGGCTGCCTCTGTTAGTAATCCTAAATTTCAGTTAGAAGTCAATGATAATGAAGATACCATTTTTCCCCCCCGCTACCGATGGGTGCTGTGAATCTGTGTTGAGAAGACTTGGGCTTCCCTGGTGGTCTGGTGGTTAAGAGTCTGCCTGCCAACGCAGGGGACATGGGTGCGACTCCTGTCCAGGAAGATTCCACACGCCATGGAGCAACTAGGCTGCTGAGCCACAACTACTGAGCCCACAGCCTAGAGCCTGTGCCCCGCTCCAAGAGAAGCCACTGCAATGAGAAGGCTGCGTGTGCGCACTGCAACTAGAGAAACACCGGCTCAGCAACGAAGACCCAGCACAGCCAAAATGAAAGCTTCATAAATGAAAAAGAAGTCTCTCCTGAAGGGAGAGGCCAAAAGCAATTAACCATCATTCTCCAGGAAATGCTCACTAAATGTTAATTATTTGTTATAAAAACTAAAGTTGTGGGGATAATGACAACTGTTTTCATGTCACCTAAAACTGAGCTAATATTCTAATTATGTTAGAACAAGTCACTAAATGCCATCCTCCAGAAACTCGTTTTAATAACTGCACAAGTCAACAGTCTCCCTGATGTGGCTGGTACTGCACTTGAGCAGTGTACGTCCCACAACCAGACAGGGCAGCCGTGCCGCGAGGCCTCACAGGCTGCAACATCGGCCATCATTCAGATGCTTGAGTTCCCTCCTGATCCTTGGAATCAGGACTGTTCCCTTTTGTCTGAATAAACCCCTGGCAGTTCTTGGATGCTTTGGGGAGGGTTGAAGAGGCCCTTGAATGAGGATGTCCACAGCAGTTATTGGAAAGCCCAGTGGGATTCTCTAGTTTTCATCCCCAAGCCCTCCCAGGGAAGCTGGAAGTTCTGTTTCTCCTTGGAATCTGCAGACCCCAGGCATCCGGCCTCCTGGGCCACCAAGTCCAAGACAGGTGAGGAAGGCTGGGGATATTCCCAGTGTGGTGTCATGCCTGTGACAGGAGATTAGAGACCAGTCTAAACTTATCCCTAACCATACCACTAGCTTGAAATCTGATTCTCAAACAGACACACAACGAGTTGTTGAGTTAAAAGCTAGTTCTTTATCACTGTGTCTAAGCCGAGTTTATAAGCATCCACTAGAGGAAAAGATGTGGTAGCAACTCTTAATAAAATTATATGAATGTTTACATAATCAAATTGTCCTCTTGTAAGCTGGACAAATAAACACTACTGCCGCCTCCGTTCAAGCCTCCACTTTGAAGAAAGAACGTGTGCTTAGCTGTCCTTTGTCCTCTATTACAAAAGAAAAGCCCCTTTCTCTGGAATATCTGAATCATCCACTGGCAGTTGCTCAAGGTAAACAGAGTAAATTAAAAATTAATGTTTCTCATATGTACATATACACAACACATAAGCAAACGCTTGCCTCACCAGGCATTAAAAGCAGTTGAACCCATCCGTCATAATAAAAAGCCACTAAAAAAGTGGGAATGCTAGAAAAACATCAAAAAATTCTGAAAACAATCTTCTGGATAAAGATAAATGTTCTTTCAGTGATTCGTCTTATCTAATTAATCCCATGCGTGAGACTCGACTGAAAGATGAGGGGAAAAAAAACTGGATCGACAAAACAAGAAGAAAAAGATAATACTTTATAGTCCTGATATCTTAAAGGAAAGGAAAAAAAACTCACAAAGATCTGCTTTTTCCTGCACACGATTATCTTCTCATGAATTAGGTTTTTGATAAAAGCTGCTTCAGATTACAAGAAAACAAACAAACCATGATTCTTGTGAGTTCATATTGTATTACATCTCTGTAGAGAAGGCAGGAAAGCCTTTGACCAGTCTAAATCTGAAATAAAATTAAAAGTAAACTGTAAGTTGGGAAAAAGAAAGGCGACTTCTGGATTCTCTGTTTTTTTTTCCAACTCTGCAATGTTAGGGGTAGGAGGGTTTGTGGGGTTACATGAATTGATTATAAACTCCTTTCTCTAGGATATTATGTTTCAGCTATTGGTCTGATTATTCTGCTGGTGGGGAACCTAGGCCTTAATTTCCCTACTTTACCCTAAATCAGTTATTATTTTTAACTATTTGAGAATATGTAGAAAGCAATGAACTCTTTCCTAAGACAGATGCACCCAGACATGGACCATTGTGCCTGCCATCACAGAGAGGCATGGGTATCCTATAGTCTCCATATACAGAACACTTAGAGGTCCAGAGCGGTCAGAGGAAAGGCCTGGGTCTTTAGCTATATACTTTACCGTCCACTTAACTCTTTCTGTAGACCATAGACACTTGGGGAAGGAGAGCCTTGAACCAAATGCAAAGTCTCCAAGAATCACCTTGGTCCATGGCCTTACGGACCTCCCAAGATATTGAAGGAACATCTCCTAGTCCCTGTGAAACATCCTCTCCAGATCAGCTGGGAAGTAAAGCACTGCTATGAAAGCCATACTGAGATGGCTGGTTCATTTGACCAACTCTGGACCGAGGCAAAAAACAAGTCTTAGGACTTCCAAGTTACAACCAATAATAATGACATGGGCCACTTCATGGGGTCAGGCAGAAGATCCACCCAAAGGATCCTCGAATTAAGAGGTAAAACAATTTGGACAGGAAGCAGTTTATACCCCAAGTAGAAAAATGTTTCCCCCCGCAGTGATCCTGATCATTCCTATCATTCTCTTCCTTGAATAATCTACTAAAGCTTTACCACCAAATAGTTAAAATAATTGAACTAAGAATTTTGGTTATGTACTACATGCCAGATACCACGCTAAGCACTTTCACATACAAACTCATTTTAAAAACATGTCAATGTCAAGTTCTTGTTTAGTCACTAAGTCATGTCTGATTCTTTTGCAACCCGATGGACTATAGCCTGCCGGGCTCCTCTGTCCATGGAATTTCCCAGGCAAGAATACTGGAGTGGGTTGTCATTTCTTTCTCCAGGGGATCTTTCTGACCCAGGGATTGAACTTGTGTCTTCTGCACTGGCAGGCAGGTTCTTTACCACTGATCCAGCAGGGAAATCAGTCAACATCAAGAGGGAGGTACAGTTAAAATCAGAATTTTGTAGATGGTGACACAGAGACAGAGGGACATAATTGGCCTGAGATCTCCAAGCTAGAAGACTGTGAAGTTACCTGCCATCTGCCTTTTTTTCATGGATATGGTGATCTCAATTTTCCTTAAAGCAGTAGCTTTCAACAAAACCCTCATTCCCAGCTTCCTTGGGACAGAAAAAGTCTTCTGGGATATTCCAGGACTGCTTGCCCTTCAGTTTTTCTGCTGTGGGTGAGAGGATTTTTATTTATGGACATTTCACAATGTGTTTATCTTCTAATATTTTCCTAAGTATCTTCTTTCAAGGCTCAACTTGAATTTTGCCTCTTCTGGTATCTGACTGTGCCAGCATTTATTATATTATGTTAGATTATACATCCTTGAATGTACTTTTCTTGGACAGTCAATAGTCATGGATTCAGTTCTCCAAAGAAGACATACAGATGGCCAAAAGGCACAGTAAAAGATGCTCAGTATCATTAGTTAATAAGAGATGCAAATCAAAACTACAATGAGGCATCACTTCACACTAGTCAGAATGCCCATCATCAAAATGTCTACAAACAATAAATGCTGGAGAGAACAGAACCCTCCCACACTGTTGTTTAGAATGTAAACTGGTGCAGCCACGATGCAGCACAGTATGGAGATTCCTTAAAAAATTAAAAATAGAGTTACCATATGATCCAGCAATTCCACTCCTGGGCATACATCCAGATAAAACTCTAATTAGAAAAGATACAGTTACTCCAATATTCATTGCATCTCTATTTACAATAGCCAAGACATGAAAGCAACCTAAGTGTCCATCCACAGAAGAGTGAAAAAGGTGTGGTACAAGTGCATAATGGAATATTACACAGTCATAACAGGAATGAAATAATGCCATTTGCAGCAACATGGATAGACCTAGAGATTGTCATACCAAGTGACTTAAGTCCGAAAGAGAAAGTAAAATATCACATGATATTGCTTACATGTGGAATGTAAAATAGACAAATGACCTTATTTACAGAACAGAAAGAGATTTACAGATGTAGAGAACAAACTTTTGGTTACCAAAGGGGAAAAGGGAGGGAAGGATAAATTAGGAGGTTAGGCTTGACATATACACACTACTATATATAGCATAGATACCAACAAGGACCTACTGTATAGCAGAGGGAACTTTACTCAGTCTTTTGTGATTATCTTTAAGGGAAAAGAATTGGAAAAAGAATATACATATAAACACATATCTGTATTTATATCATATCTATCTATCTATCTATGTGCTTGCGTGCATACTCAGTTGTGTCTGACTCTCTGCAACCCCATGGACTGTAGCCCGCCAGGCTTCACCGACTATGGAATTTTCCAGGCAAGAATACTGGGGCCGGTTGCCATTTCCTCCTCTAGGGGATCTTCCCAAGACAGGGATTGAACCCATGTCTCCTGCACTGGCAGGATGATTCACTACCACTCTGCCACCTGGGAAGCCTTATATATCGATATATCTCTGAGTCATTTTGCTATACACTTGAAACTAACATGATATTATAAATCAGCTATACATCAATTAAAAAAAATGTGCTGGGTCAAGAAAAAAAACAACAGCAGCCATGGACATTTATTGAATTGGCCAACAAGACTGTCTTTTAAGAAGCACCTAAGATGTGAGACAAAGCGCCCCTTTCTGGGTCCCCCACACACACCTGCTCTGTCTCCTGGTATGTCTGAAGCCTCCAGTACTGCTGCAGGGGGGTTGGAAAGCAGAGTCATGGAAATTGTTCTCAGCAAGTCCCTTCCTGCTTGTGATGGTCCTCCTCACATATAGTGTGGACCTGACATATATAGGTGGATCTGGTGACATATAGGTGGATCTGGTACCTTAGTCAACATGGAGGCAGAAGAAGTCCCATTTTTATAATCCTGCAATAGCAATACAAGCAGGCCACTGAGATGTCAAAGCTTTAGGCAGGGCTCGAGAAAATGAACCAATTAAAACTCAGCAGAACATAGCCCTAAATGGAAATCAAAATGAAAAATTCTGTAAGACTGGAACTCTCCTTAATTCTACTTCACAATGAGAAGAGTGAGGAATAGAGAGAAGCTAAATTGCCCAACACCACATAGCAAGTATAGCTAGGATTTGAATCCAAGGGTTTCAGAGCTCTGGGTCTTAACTACCACATTGCCCACGCTGCCTCTGGCATAAGAGTTACGTGGTCAATGGTAACATAGATCCACTGCTTAGGGTTACATATGGTCCTTTAGGGAAAATGAGCAGATTAAGAATGCCTTTGGAGGAAAACACACAGCAATGCTTTCTGGTGTCCTGTGAGGTTACTACAGGGGACTGGTGATGCAGCGCTGGGAGGGTTGGGCCTTGGTTACCGACCTCTATGCCGTGGAAGCCTGTGATAAAGAACAGAGCAGGGTCAGGGTACGGGATGAATCTGGCATATAATCTGCAAAGACTGTGAGTTTTTTTTTCTTCTCTTTTTATAGGTACAAGAGGGAAAAGACTAGGGAAGGCAGAATACATGGCCAACTGGCTTCCGAAAGTTTCTGCCAGCAGGGGCAGGTGTGGGGAGAACCCTCTGCCTTAGGTCCTTCTCCTGGGTGACTGGACCTCCTCTGGGGTTCAGCTTCCACCATCTGCCTCGGCTGTTCCTTTAGCTTCCTGTGGAAGCTGACATCTGGGTTGTGCCACGTTCGTTTCCTCTTTCAGCTTTTCCATCAGCTGTACAACCAAATCCCTATATTAAATTGCTTCTGGGAGAAATAACTGGATTGGTGTGTGTGTGTCTTTACTCGATGCCAACTGATGGACAGATGGAGTGAACTGAAGACTGATACTCGGGACTTCCCTGGTGGTCCAGTGGTTAAGACACCCTGCCCCCAATGCATGGGGCATGGGTTTGATCTTGATCCCTTGCCGGGGAACTAAGATCTCCCATGCTACATGGTACAGCAAAAAAAAAAAAAAAAAACAAAAACAAAAAAAGAAGAAGAAGAAAAAAAAAAGGACCAGCACTTGCTTAAGGCCACATAGAAGTACTGAAGTTAAGTTCCTAGGGCCCAAATCTCTCTCTCTGAAGCCTAAACCTTTTGCATTAGAAATCCTCCTCAGTGAGGACCCAAAGTTTAAAATTTAACTCTTAACTAATGACAAAATAAGCAAAATATATTTTTAAAAAGATCTCAGTCTTCTGTTTTTTACTTATTTTATTTATATTGAAATCATCTTTATTAGTTTGAATATGTTTTTTATATGTTTATGTTTTTTATGTTTTTAAATATGTTTATTATTGTACATACATTTAAAATTTTTATGTACTCAAACTTATCAGTATGGGCCTTTATGGCTTCTGTGTCTCATGGCATGCTTACAGTTTTTAAATTCTACTGATCCTTCCAGCAATCTCCATTCGCTCATGAAACTCTTACAGAGGTGGGGCTCTTGCCTGGCAAGCTGGCTGCATTTTCCATGGTGGATTCTTTGGTCAGTGCCTCTTCTTATGTCCTCTGAATTCACGGTCACTTGGCACTTGTGCCAAAGCTGAGGAGACTTACTGCACGGAACAAAGTTCTTTGGAAAAATGGGCATCAGGGTGGAGCTCTGGCTAGCCATTCCTGGCTCTGACACCTGTGGAAGTGGGCCCCCAGTTCTGGGCTAAATTGCAAAAATTACATCCAGGCTGTGGTCCTGTGTGACTGGCAAGGGTCCTGGGGGGAAGCCGCTCTTCCCTTTGGTAGTAGAGAGCAGACGGGAGGACACGCGCGAGCACGTGAGTGCACACCCACATCCACATGCAGCCTCTTCAGCCAAAACTCCTGAGTCTGAGATGTTTCCATCAAACAGGACTGTGAGCAGAGACGAACATACCGGGTGATGATGGTTTTAGGCTAATGGGATGAGTTATTGCCATAGACACAAGCTGGTGTCTATCTCTGGATTCTCTTAATGGAGTAACTCCAGTGTTGGGAAAGTCATGGTCTTTTTGTCCAGAGCTCTGCAAGGTGTCACCTAACTTGGAAAATGTGTCGCTGTGTGTTGGGTGACATGCATGTCTCCTGCTGCCAACAGTACCCATACAGTGACATCAATCACAGCAGAAACATTAGGAACGTTGAGGGCTTACAATAGGGCAGACTCTGTTTGACGTGGTTTATTGTGACACAGTGATTCTCTCAGTAGCTTGATGAGGCATGTACTCTGACAGCTCCATTTTGTGATGAGGAAACTGGGCAGGAGGAGGGAAGTCACCTGTCTGGAGTGGTGGAGCCAGTGAGAGGCAGAGCTAGGGTTTGCACCCTGATAGATCCGTGCCTTTCTCACCAGTCTGACTACTGTGCTGGGTCTCCAAGATTTGTCTCGACTTGGACAGAGGCATGTGGTGGAGACTCACACGCGGACATCTGACCACTCAGTGAGGGTCACTAATACCTTTTGGTCCCATGTGACCAAAGGCCAAGTCCCTTGACTGAGGGACTTGTGTAGCATCTTTTTCTGTTCTTGAGGGGCCTCTCACACACTGTGCTTACTTTGCCTTACGCTGTGGGGGCCTTTTGGTTTCACGGACCCTGAAGCTATGTTTATGCCAGTGCTAAGGCAAAAGCTGTTTCTCAGTGATCTGCCCGGACTGCCAGGAGATGACTTCTTACAAGCCAGCACTACCGCTAAAAAAAAGGACGTGTTCAAACACGCATGTTTTGAAACCAAACCTTCATCCGCCTCTTGCCCGTGGGGACAGCTGACCATATCAAAGGGAAGTGAGTGTCTGCCGAGAGTCTGGTTTCTGAGCACTTTGCTTTCTCAGGATTTTAGAAAGCTAAGAAGGGAGAGATTAGTCTCAATCTTCTCCTGCCTGACTCCATCTGTGATGTGAAGCTTTTCAGACCAACGCCAGCTCCCTCTTGTTCAGAAGGATTTTTTCATCTCATAATCTACTATAAAAACTACAAAGGTGTGTGTCTATAGGATTTTCCCCATCTCCTCTCCCTCCCTCCAAGGAAGACAGGGCCTGGAGTCTGGCTTCTCTCTTATGAGAAAGTGTTCACGGACTGAGGACTAGTGACCGAGTCCTCAGTGGGAAGGGCTTGGTGTGTCCCCACTTTGCCTTTATACTCCATGACACTGGGTGCTGACCCAAGGTGGACACTCCTGGGATCTATTTCCAAATTCCACTTTGGTGGGGTGGAGTGTGTGAGGGCTAACTCCCCAGCTGGTAGCCCGTGCCCAACTTCATGAAGAGGGCTGAAGGCCATCTCATTAATTAACCAAATTCTCCCATTAAGGACAAGAGTGCCAACTTCCCTCATCAGCCATCCTTGAGGCCGAGTATTCCACAGACAAAGAGTAGGGAATCGGACAATTAATCTCTATCAAGGTTTGGTAAAATAATGGGAGAATGGCTTGCTCCTGCCTTCTCACGTGTTAGAAACAAAGTTGTATTAAATTGGTAAAATTTTATTGAGAGGAACTTCATAAGAGGGGGAAGTTAAAGTCTCAGGTTAAAGATTAATATTCCAAGTTCAGAACAAAAGGATGCTCTTTTGTGGCTCTGTGCTTATGCCTCTGAATGTAAACATTGTTCTGAGAGCCATTTTTTCTTTGCCAGATCTTTAAAGGGTAATAAATTAGCCTGTGGACAGCCATACAAGCTGCTACTAGATGTGAATGTGAATGCGTCTGAAGAAAAGGCTGACTTTCAATCAAAGTCCATTGAAAGAATGGTTGGATTTTCTAAAGAAGCATGTTGTGCCTATTAACCAACTTACAAAAGGGGCCATCTCCTTGATTTATGTTTGGTTGCTATAGCGATCCTGCAGCCCAGACTGGCAGGTGAAGCGCCTCTCCAGCGATCTCAGAGGTTTTTCTCAGTTACCCTCGGAGGCCCAGAGCAGCCCTGCGGGTAAGAGGCAGTGCGCAAACAAGCTGTGTGTGTAAAAAAAAAAAAAAATCAAACATCTGGCTCAAGCGTTTTCACACATCTCTCTTAAACGATGACTTCTCTGCAAGACTTGGGGGGCAAGCCTCTTCAGAGCCCTTACGAACATGAGGACAAAGGGAAGTTCATTGTCTTATTGGGCACCCTTGATGGCTGGTTTCTGTAAGTGCAGCTTACCGCTTTACAGAATTCAGTGTTTGGTGTCGACACCGCATCTTCAAAGATGAGTTGCCTTCACGGTGCCATGGCAGACACACGGGTGTGGGCCAGCATCACTACCTGCTCATTCTGGAGGGATCTTAAAGCTAGTCTTTCCTCGACTCCGCTTCTCAGCGGGGAAAGGAGGGGTGGTCAAGGGTGGTCTGTGCCATAGCAGAGCTCTCTGGGCCAAGTCTCTCGCCATCATTCCCGACCTCATGAGCGAGCCGTAGGAAATCCCTGGGTCAGAGAGGGGAGAGGCCTTGGATACTGGTGCCTGGTAATGTCACACATAATTCTCAAGGAAAACATTACTGCTGGGTCAAAGACAGAACAGGATTTATGTCCTGGGGGGGAGAGAGAGAGAAGAGGGCAGGGCGAGGAGAAATAGCAGTGAGCGGGAAGCGAGGGACATGCTTCACTGTCGGTGGCCCTTAGAGACGGATCAGCTTCCTAGAAGAGAGGTTAGCGCAGCCTGAGAGGCTGGTATCAACTGATAAGGCACTGCCTCTTCCAAGGAGGCAGACCGCATGGGTCAGGCACAGCTGACCCTGAACCGAAACCACGTGCCCACTTGCAGCCTCCTGGGTCAGACAGCTCCTTCTGAAGTCTGAGGGTCTGGGGGGGCCCGGGATGAAACCTTCTTCCCTGGTCTCGAGGTGTGTGACCTGCATCCTTTGACACAGTGTGATAGGCAGCTCAGGCTGCTAAAAAAAAATGCACAGACGGGGAGTCTGGCTCAAACAGCTGGGAGTCCAAGATAGAGGAGCTGGCATGCCATTTCTAAGGCCTGGCCCCTGGGTTCATCAATGGCCTCTTCTCTGGGTATACTGACACGGCCACCTCCGTGTGTGTGTGTGTGTGTGTGTGTCTGTGTGAGTGTGTGTGTGATCTAATCTCATCAAGGACACCAGGCCCATTCCCAGCGACTTCATCTCCCTCTCTCTTCCTCTCTTTTTTGAAAGATGCATTTATTTTTGGCTGTGCTGGGTCTCCGTTGCTGGGCGGGCTCCTTCTCTAGCTATGGTGAGTGGGCGCTGCTCTCTTGCGTGGGGCAGGGACTTCTTGCTGCAGGGGCTTCTCCTGTGGTGGTACATAGGCTCTGGGTGCATGGACCTCACTAGCTGTAGTGCATGGGATCAGCTGCCCCACGGCATGTGGGATCTTCCCGGCCCAGGGATCGAACTGGTGTCCCTTGAATTGCAAGGTGAATTCTTAACCACGGGACCACCAGGGAAGCCCAGCCTTGCTGATCTCTTTAAAGGCTGTCTCTCCAGAGACAGTCCCATGTCTAGGTACTTGGGTATTTGACTTTGGCATCTGAGTTGTGAGCAGACACGATCCAGCGCATAAAACTCACAGGTCAGGAGGTTTGTATTGGAACAGTCCAACCCTCCAGCAGCCTGAAAAAGAAGGCCCTGCTCTGCAGAAGGCTCTCTCCAATCCCCCAAACCCAGGCCCTGGAGGGAATTTCCACAGGCCCCACCAGTACCTGCCAGAGTCTTTTCCTGACTTCCAGTAAAGCCAGGATTTCGTCATAGCTCAGAGCTGTGGTGACAGTCTTTCAGCCACGAGGGATTCCTGGTAGTTTCATTCCCCACAAGGTCTTGGAGTCGTTTGGCTAAGAACTGTTTGCTAGTGGCTGAAAAATGAATCCTTTGGTTCCATTCCAAAAATAATTTATGGCTTATTCCATTGCTCTCTGTACTTCCAAGAAACTGAAGGGAATGGCCCAGAGAGAAAAAAAAAATCCTGTTCCTCTCTCCTACTCCTTTATTATGCTATAAACATTTGTTAATAGAGCAATTATCTTTTGAGCTGTAAAGGCTAAGTAAGTCTGAGGAAGAGGGGGTGAAGGAGAGGTGCAATTCTTCAAGCTTAATGAAGTCAAGTGAGATTATTTCAAGTGGATGTGAGTTATGGCGAACAGAGTCCCCCCCTTTTTTTTTTGCTGAAGCTCAGTAAATGATGACAGACCATCCTGTTGATCTAAACCTCCTGTAGCTCAGCTCTGTCAGCCAGCACACACAGATACACCGTAAGGACATCTGTGGACAGCCCTGGGCTTTCACAACGGTAACTCGTTGCGGTTGAGAGGTGTCTGTGGTCACAGGGACGTGGATCTGCTGTCTCTGACAATCTGTGGTTCATAATGCTATCTTCACTGAGCATTTGCCAAAGGTCCTCTGTTGTGTCCAGTACGTTATATGCTTATTTCAACCTCACGGTATCCCTGTGAGAAAAATCTTGCTTGTCATTTTTGCTGAATGAAGAAGTAGGCTCAGACATGCAGAGGAACCTCACCAGGATTCCACGGTGAGGGGAAGGTGGAGCTGGTATTTGAATTTAGCCTCTGCTCTGAATCTGGGTTCTAACCTACACTGGGCACATGGGAATAGGCTTCCCTTCTGGTTCAGGTGACCGCATGCACTAGGATATACCATGAAGTACAGCCTCAGTGGTGGAACTGAGTTAGCAGTTTGGTTCACGAGATCATTATTCCGGGACTTCAGGCCTCTGAATCTAGGTGAAGTTCCCCTGGTGGCTCAGTGGTGAAGAATCTGACTGCAATGCAGGAAATGCAGGTTTGAACCCTGGGTTGGGAAGATCCCCTGGAGAAGGAAATGGCAACCCATTCCAGTATTCTTGCCTGGGAAATCCCAAGGATGAGGAGCCTGGCGGGCTACAGCCCATGGGGTCGCAAAGAGTAAAACACAACTGAGTGACTAAATAACAACACAGTAAAGAACGAAGACTAATGGAGTCTGGTCCTTTGCCTGTTGAAAAATGGTCATCAAATGGGACGCTGAGTGAAACGGGACAGGTGGGCTGAAGTTCACTGGCTCAAATTTCTGCAGCGACAGCTGAAAGCAGGTTTGATCTTCAGGAGAGAAAGCGCAGCTCCCAAGCAGGACAAATTCTCTTTAAAGATGGCAGCTCTGGATGACTGTCTTCCTGGTCTCTGTTGAGGGCTTTTTGCTGACGGTCCGGAACAGAAGCACCTCCAGGGGAGAAGGGCAGTCTGTGGCCAGGTAATCATTGACTGAAGGGGTACCACCTGGGGTGGAGGCCCTCACACGTGCAAACTGGCCCAGTTCTCCCCTGGGCTCCTGCATTATGTCAATGAACAGAACGGGGATTTGATGTCAAGTGGCTGCAGAAATATTTAGAATTTTTTGCACCTAAGAAAACAGCATAGCGACTGTATCCTGTCTGCTTCCATTAGCTTAGAGAGCTCTCCAGGAATTCCCACCACCAGTTTGATGAGATTAGGCTGAGAAGTAGGGACGGGCTGCTCTAGAGTCTGTTGGAACTCAGATCTGCAGCCTCTCTAGACCATTTATTTTGCTGCTATTTATTTTTATATCCCAGAACATCTAAACTGTTTCCCTTCTTCCTCTGCAAGTTGGAGCTACAGTAAAAACATAACTGATGGCTAGATGCAGTCCCTGTGGGACTCCTCCCTGCAAACTGCATTATAGTATTTGCAGCTTGAATTTCCTTGACAATGTTTTACTATATTTTGCCACTTACCTTTATCATTAAATTTGCTACTGTGAGCTGGATAAATACACTATTTAATTTTTATTAAATATGGATTTTATTTTTTAAAAGCCACTAGCTTTGTGGCTAATTTGTGAAAAGTTTCTTCCCCTCTCCCCTTTTCATACACGTTGAGTGTACAAATTTGTGAACCTACAGGTGCTGCCTGAATATTTGGGATCACAGATGATCTGCTTTAATTGAGCTCTAAGTGAAAATGGGGAAGAACAAATGGGAGAGAAACAGCTTCTCTACGAACTACAGTCATTTCTCACAATGTCTATTTGCATCCTTCCTGAATTTAGTTTTCAAAAGAAACTGAAGAGTGAAAACATGAAATACAGAGGACATTATATATGCGTGGAACACCCTGTTATTTACAAAGTGCTTTCCATGTATTTCATCAATTGACAAAGGGGAAGACCCTTTAAAAATTTTTGAACTCATGTAGAAGGAGCTGGAATTTGCAAAGTGACTCCTGATGCTGGGGAGGGCCGCTGGCCTGATACTAAGGGAGGCTGAGGGGTCTGTGTGTGCACCAGGATGGATGAAAGCATTTCCCATCCATCCTTCCCTTTTCTGCCCTGCTAATGACCTCAGCCCTGGCCTGAGGGACCAACATCCCTTAGAATGAGAGGTTATTTAGCTTTGATATGAGTGCAACGTTGGGAACCTCTGCAGAGAAATTGCTTACTCTAAACATTTAGCTTCTTTCTTTTTCTTCTAAGTGGAAACACAGGAAGAAATGTGGTTTGGAAAAAAGAGTATATGGAAAAATGAAGCCGTGCCAGGAATGAGCTTTGGGTGGAGGAAAGAAGATGGATTTTGTGTTGGCTGGAAGAGAAGAAGGTCAGGCTCACAGGAGAGAAACTTGGGTGCTCAACTTTGATCAAGGTGATGTGCATTTCGACAGCACATTTCTGCCCAAGCTGTGAGACCGGTGTCACCGGGAGTGGGTGACTGGATTTAGGGGGGACGCAAGCACAAACGGGAAAGGGTCTCACAGTGAGAAACGGATGGCCTCTTAGTCTAGTGCTCTGAGTCCAGCGGGAAGAAAGTCTTCATTGTCCCACCAATGTGTTTTTACTTCTCTGATCTCTCCTCAACCAAGAGAGAAAGTGTCCCAAGTGATAAGGAATTTTTCCCTGTGTGGCCATTATATATAGAGTTTCTTATAAATACACTTAAGTAAAGGCACAGGTGTATTTAAAGAGACATAGCGGAAGAGTAACATTCTAGGTTCCTTTGAGTCTCGATTTACTCTTCTGTGAAATGTGACAACCTGGTAGGGTTGTTATGAACATGAGAAAGCTCTGTCCATTCTCAGGTGCTATGACAACCTTCAGTTAGGTGTGAGTGAAGATTAAGCAAATTGCAGGGAACTGAGAGTCACAGAGAAAGCTTATTAGGGAGTTGGGTTTGGAGGGTGATGGGGACAGAGTGAGGCTGTGGGGCTTTGAGCTCAGGTAGTGGGGGCGCTTGAAGCTTCTGCACGGGGTGTGTCATGGTGGAAGAGACGGCTGCAGAAAACTAGTCCTGCAACGGGGTACATGACACATGGGGGAGGAAAGAGGCTTGGAGAGGAGGAACATGAGACCGTTACCGCAAAGCGCTGGAGGGCTGGCAGGAGAGAAGGGACAGAGAACCCACTGCCGTGTTCCAGAAAGAGCGCAAGAGGAGAGTCAGGAGTTCATAGCGGGTGGGACGGTGATGGCCAGCTCGTGAAGGGCACTTGGTGGAGACAGGGTTAAAGGAGCAAACATAGGGAAGCAGAAAAAGTGGGTTTTAAACATACTTTTCAGCTTGTGTGTGTGTGTGTGTGGACGCCATGTCATGGAGTCTGGCCAAGCACGTGCAGAGACGCTTGCACATGTGGATGGGTGATAACACCTGGCTGGAGAAGGAGGAAGGGGAAGACTAGTCTTGAGCCCCACTATCTAAGAAAGAATTTAGAATCTATAATTTTGCTGCTGTTTTTGGCTCTGCCACTGACTCCGGGCAAGTCGTTGCCCTCTTTAAGCCTCAAGGCATCATCTGGAAGATGGAGAGAGTCATGATCCTTTCTCCACATCGCCTCCAAAATTCATCACGTCCCCTGAGAAGTCTCTCCCCAGATGCAGACCTCAGCACCTCTCTGCAGTACAGCGCTCCCCTCCGCTCCCCTCTGGGTGATGCAGGAGCATCTTACTTAGTCTCTCGGGACCAGCTCAGGTTCCCCTCCAGTTTTCCACTCTGTAGTCAGAGCAACATTTGCACAGTGCCCATCTGATCCCGTCACCATCAAATGCCCTCTTGAAACGGCTCCTGTCACGTTTCCCACAAGCCCCTCCACAGCCTGGCTCCTGGGGCCATGGCCTGCCGCTCTTTCCCCCCGGCTCTGGAGGCATCAATGACGGGCCTCCCCAGCACACGCCTCCGTTTACCCTGTTCACTCTGTGGGAAGCCTTCTCCTGGCCCTGTTCGTTGCTCAGCCCGCCCTTCAGTATTTGCAGAGAAGGCAATGGCACCCCACTCCAGCACTCTTGCCTGGAAAATCCCATGGACGGAGGAGCCTGGTAGGCTGTGGTTCACAGGGTTGCAAAGAGTCGGACACGACTGACTTCACTGTCACTTTTCACTTTCATGCATTGGAGAAGGCAATGGCACCCCACTCCAGTGTTCTTTTTGGAGAATCCCAGGGACAGGGGAGCCTGGTGGGCTGCTGTCTGTGGGGTCGCAGAGTCAGACACGACTGAGCGACTTAGCAGCAGCAGCATTCGCCATGCGGCTTCCTCCGGGAAGGCCGCTCTGACCACAGCCTGATGCAGGTGCCCTGGGAGACAGCTCAGCTTCTCAGCAGAGCTTCATGGCTGTGGTCTCTGGGGCTGCTCTCACCTTTAACCTGGCAGCATCCCGCCCTTGACACTGAGCTCAGAGAAGCACAGTCAGTACCTCGGGCATCAGGAGGAGACCGTGATGAAGACAGGACTGAGTGGGCACAGGGCGCCTGTCTTGCAGAGAGGCTCTAAGGACGTCGGTAAATGTAAATTGTGAGTGAAGGTGTGAGTTATCATTCTGAATATTACTGAATGCACCCTACATTGTTTTATTAAGCATCTTGGAGCACTTCCCAGGTGGCTCAGTGGTTAAAAAAATTTTTTTTGCCTGCCAACCCAGGAGACATAGGAGATGCAGGTTTGATCCCTGGGTCGGAAAGATCCTCTGGAGGAGGGCATGGCAACCCACCCCAGTGTTCTGGCCTGGAGAGTCCCATGGAGAGAGGAGCCTGGTGGGCTACAGGCCATGGGTTGCAAGGAGACCCACGGTGTCGGACACAACTTAGCAACTGAACAACAAGAACAACAACCAAAAGGATCTTGAGACCCTCCTCAACCTTTCGCCTTCCAGGGATCAGCAGAGTGCTGAGTATCCCTATTTTAGAATTCCACCTTCCTTGTTCTATTATCTACTGCTGGGTAAAAAATTCCTCCCAGCTTAATGGCTTAAAGGAACAACATTTATAATTCTCCCAGCTTCTCTTGGGCAGGAATCTGGGCACCGCTTAGCTGGGTGCTCTACTTCAGGGTCTCTTACTGGCTGCAACCAAGGCATTGGCTGGGCTACAGTCATCTTAGGCCCGGCTGCGGAAAGGTCCACTTTCAAGTCCACGTCTGTTTCCTGCAGAATTCAGTTCCTCCTGAACTGTCAGAAGGAAGGCCTCTGTTCTGGAAAGAAATCCAGATGAAGGGCACCCTCAGCGCGTGGCCACGTGGCCTTGCCCGTGTGGGGTCTTGATTTGTTGAAATAAGCATGATGCCGAGGAAGAAGGGAGAGACAGGGGGACGGCCGGGAAGAGCGAGGCAGCCAGGGCCTCCATGACTTTACCTGGGAAACGACCCCACGTCCCTTTGGCCACATGCTGTGTAGAGGAAGTCAGCGGGACCACTGTGCTCGCCCAGGAGGAGGAGGAGCAGGGGGGAGGGGTCACTGAGTCACTCAGGGTGCTGGCCCCTTATATGACTGCCAGAGCTGTTCCTTAGCAGCCACACGCCAGCCTGTCCAGCTGGACCCTGACCCGGGGCGCACACGGAAATGCCTGTGGCTGCTCCCGATGACGGACTGAACCTGCTCGGAGCAGCAGCCCCGCCCCCGCCCCCGCGGATGACCTTATTGATCCACAGCTTAGAATCTCTCTTTTTCTTCACAAGGTGTGTCAGGGAGAGAAACAGTCAGTTTGACCCAGCGGGGTCACACTTGATCCCTTTCCATTAAATAAATATTCACAGACTCCGGCAAGCCACCTCGAAGGTGTCAGGTATTACGCTTTAATTTCAGCAATTATGCGGCCTCCTGTCAGATGGATATGACACCAGGGATACAGAGGGGCCCAAGAATTTCTACTTGGGGTCAGGCCCCAAACAGAGGGAAGTCACTTAGTGCTGGCTTGGGGCTCGTAACAAAGAACCTGCCGTTCTCCGGTCCTGATGGGTTTCAGAAGGCTGGCTCTATTTTCGGTCTGGAAGGTGGAAGCGATGCAGAGGCCGACCTCTGGTGGCAAGAAGGCTGTCCAAAGATGTACCCTGTGTGGTGGTGAGCCTTCCCAGCCCCACAGCAGCACGGAATCCCGAGCCAGGGGTGCGGCTTCCATGCGGTGCCCCCTTCCCCATCAGGATCCCCTCCAGCTTCCTCTCCACCTGCTCCCAGCCGAGCCCCACGCACCCAATTCACTCATCAAACACCATCTATATTCCAGGTACCGATGTGGGCCCTGGGGCCTCACCAGGGATCAAGAGACTCAGAACCTTGTCCCTGGCTTCGACGGTTCAGGGGGAATTAGAAATGCTTGAACTGAGAATTTTAAAGCCAGCAGCTGGGGCAAGCCTCATGGGAAAAGTGACGTTTGAGGAAACATGTGAAGGAAGAGGGGGTTGGCGATGTGGGAGCTCTGTGAAGAGCCTTCTAGACAAAGGGGCTGGTCAGGGCAGAGCCTCTCGGTGGGTGTGTGACTGGGAGTGGGAAGGAGTCTAGAGCAGCTAAATGTGGCCAAGGACGCAGAGGGTCGAGTGAGATGAAGCTGGATCTGGACCCTAATTCCCTACGTTAAATCCCTTCCCACTGGAAACCACTAGGATGACCTCTCTTCCCTCTGCTACTAAAGTGATTGATGTGGACCCTTTGCACAATTTTATTCTAACCTTTGTCCAGTCAAGCTGAAGTTGCATTTGCACCCCCTTCAAAGCTGGGGCCTCATGATCTCTGTACCCCAAACACCTAGCCTGGGCCCTTATAGATCAGGCCCTTCACATAGAATACTGAACACAACACGAACATGGCTATTTCTGAACCACTGCCTCTTCCAGACAGGAGGCCCCTCTGTGGGAAGATGTAGCCTCCCATACGGCTGGACGTGTGGAGGAATAAAGCTCTTTCTCATGGAAGAGATACATTTAGTATTCTAATGAAGTAATTATAAAAGTAAGTAATTACTGAAATAGCCACATCAACTCCCAGTCATTAAAATCCTCCTAAACAGAGCCGGCATGATGGCTGAGGCTATTAGAAACCTTGGCAACCACCCAACGCCGACAATAGCTTCTAATTAATTGATCTCACCTCTAATCTGCTATTGTGAGCCCAGCGCCATCATCTGTTTGGCCTACAGATCCTATTGCCCCTTCCTTTTGATTGTATTTGTTCCTGCACCCCTTCTATCTCTTTCAATTAAGCACAGGTTAAGTGGTTCACCCGCAAGAGAATACGAGATAATGGTACCAATCAAAGTAATCTCTTTAATTTGCTAAATGGATTACAGGGAAACCCCAGCCAAAGTGAAGTCATAGCCAGTGGCCTTCCCTTGAACTACACATGAAGAGTATCTAATCATTAACCCACCATAAGCCAAACTTGATTGAGGAATAAATGTCTGCAAAGGTAGCAGGTAGAAGCAGTTTTCAACAGAAGAGATGGCTCTCAGTGACTAAATTGTTCCCATGGTGAAACATCCCCACTGGCTTGTTCCCCAGATTTCTCACTCCCCTGACCTTAATGTTGCAATACACATCCTCATATACCAAGCAAAGTACTGCCCCACACTCCAGTCAAGAGACTGGATTTATAATCTCTTTGAGGACATGCTCTGGCTAGAATTCATTTTTCTTATTTGTACTATAAATGCAAATGCAGTTTCATAGGTGTGAGGACCCTGACTTTTGCTGACTCTGAGAAAAAAAATATATTTAAGAGTAAACAAGTTTGTCCCCAAGCTGGTAATTTTCCCTCTTTTTTTGACCCTGTTTGTTCTGTTACAAAACACACACGCGCGCATGCACACACACACACACACCCTCGGAGATCCAGGTGGGGCAGAATATAGAAAGACCCCACACCACTAGGATTCTTGGCATCGCGTATGTCCTTGGTTTGTCAAGTAAGCAAACAGGCAAGAAAAGAATGTTAAATTTGGCCATTTCCCAGAAGAAGAAGAAGAAGAAGAAGAAGAGGTAACAGTAAGAATAAAATGGAAGGGGGAAAAGTACAAAATGAAACCCTCTAAGATTGAAGCACCCAAACTGTGATGTGAAAAGTTCAATCGATACTGATGCAGCCTCTGTGTCTTCAAGACTTCCAGCTTTCTGGGGTCATCATTTTTTTTCAACATCCAAGTAAAATGACTCTGCCCCTTTAGCCTATGCTCCGCATTAAGTCTCAGGACCTTCCCAACACCTCCAGGCACCCCTGAGGAGGCTTCTGTCCAGACTATTTCCACTAAGCCCCTCTCAGCTCATCTCTCAGACATCTCTTCCTGTCTTGCCCCCTGGGGCGCTCACTTGACACCCCTCGCCCCGACCATTGTCTCCCGTCTTTAGACCGAAGACTGACCTAACTCCTCTTCCTCCGTTTCCTAAAGGACCTCTGACACAGCATGTGCAATCTGATTTTAGTGGACTTCCGGGCAAAATCGTCCACAGGGGTGCTATAACACAGAGCGGAACAGGGGTGCCTGGGAGTAAACGTCGGCGATCACCGGCACTCTCCCCACAGGGACTGACCACTGGCCGTGTTTCCTCACGGGCTCTGTCCATCCACCCCTGTTTCAGAGCCACGCTAGTTTCTCCCACCTCCTCCCTCCTGGTTCCAACCTTCCTCTCAAGGTGCCGAGAGGAAACGCCTCCTCCATAGGTCAGTGATGGTCTGCCTTTTCTCCGATTTGCTCTGGGATCTGTCTTGGCGCAGACCAAACAGTCTTTCAGGTCTTGTCTCCATCAGGAACGCCCGCCATTGCCCACAAGCAATCCAATTCCTAGAGCAAACTACTTAAACTTCAGCTGGCCTGGAAAGGAAGTACTTTCAGCCCAGGTCTGGCTCCCCTACTTGATAACACCGGACACACAGACAGGACAGACAACCTCTCTGAGTTTCAGTTTTAAGTCAAACAGGGACACAGACACCCCCTCCCCTGCCTGATTCCCAGGGTGGCTGTGAGAATGGAAGGGATGATGAGGGTAGGAGAGCTTGGAGACCACAAAGCCTCATTCAAGTGCGCCTTCCCACGGGGGCAATCCTTCAGGATTCAAATGTTAAAATGTTGGTGCCGTGTTTGGCGGGACTAAAAGAAGCTAAACGCTCAGTGAATCAAGGATCACCCCGGTGAGACCCCGACCACGTCCTGCACACCCCCCCAACTCTACACAAGTGCTTAGCTCTCACACACCCCTTGGTGTTTCTGACTGAGAACGTCTTTCATGCTCACAAGACCAGGTTCACATATAATCTGCTAAATGCGCGCATTTCCTTTGTGACTGGCCTGAAATTTTGCTCTCTCTCTTTCCCCTAATCCTGAGTAAGTTGTATCTTGGTTTCCACCTTGTTTATCTGACCCACTCAGTATCTCTTTGATAGAGGGTGTTATGACCTAGTGGGTTGCAGCTGTGTTAGAAATAGAATCTATATATCAACAGATATTCAGCAGTGCCCCCAGGTAGAGAGACTGGTGTACTTGTGTACGCTGGCCTAAAAGTCGACAGCTATTGCTGTAGACCTTACATGAGGGTTTGGAAGGCCTGACCGTGGTTAGGTTTGGAAGGCCTGACCGTGGTTAGAGAAAGATGCCGGACTTTTGCATGGGTACGGCATAAACAGTAGACCGCAGTCTCTCTGGAAGTGGCAACTCTCATATTTGCATCACATGTAAAGTTCGCGAAAGGTTCACATACATTATCTCATTTAACTGTTACAATAAACCTGGGAGATTGGTAACAATGACTTAATCTCTTAGCTCTTGTTAAACAGAGACTTGGAAAGGTTACCCCACAGAAACGTGTACATACGTGCCCCCAAAGGCAGGCACAAGATGGGCAGAGCTACAATGTTCACAGTGGCTCTAAAGTGGACACAACCTAAACATCCATCCTCAGGATGAAGAAACACACAGGAAGTAACACTGTATCCTCACAGCCATGAGAACAAACCAACTGCAACCAATTGCACTAAAAGGACGATTCTCTTAAAGATCACATGTGTGAAAGAAGGCAGACACAAGAGAGGAAGTACTGAATGATTCCACTGGGCTTCCCAGGGAGTGCTAGTGGTGTAGAACACACTGCCGATGCAGGGGACATAAGAGATGAGGGTCTGATCCCTGGGTTGGGAAGATCCCTTGGAGAAGGAAATGACAACCCACTCCAGTGTTCTTGCCTGGAGAATCCCATGGACAGAGGAGCCTGGAGAGCTACAGTCCATGGGGTCACAAAAGGCTGGACACAACTGAAGTGATTTAGCATGCATGCAAGCATAAAAAGTCGGCTGTCAGAGGTCAGAGAGTGTATATGCTTGGGGCAGGGTGGGGCAGAAAAGGAGAGTGGAGGGACCTTTGGAGGCATATGTTCTGTTTCCTGCTCCAAGTTCTGGTTACTTTGGAGGCGAACCCTGACTCACAAACTGTTATTTGAGAGCCGCTGCTTTTGGTCATCTGGAGAAATCCCAGCTGGTCAGGAACTCTCCTTGTGTTTCTGATACACAGATTTCACACGTATCTTTTCCCCTTACATTTCCTTTCTCCTGTAAGTGAGTTTTTCCAAGTTGTGACCCACTGGGGCTCCCTGAGGAGTGGGGTAGGGTGGCTTTGGGGTGGCTGGGAATGTCCTGGACCCCATGCCCCAGGCTGCTCTGCCCCATGCCCCAACTGGCTCCAGTCTGCCCACCCTCTACCTACACCAGCCTCCATAGTGCAGTGGGCTGATTCTTTGATACCTGCCTGAAATTCTTCCTCACCAGCTCCACCTTGAATTTTGCCTTGTAAGTATTCAGCTAACTTCTGGAAGCTACCTGGGAACACATAGATATAGACTTTGCTGTTGGTACTATTATTGGCCTTGAATAGAGATACCCTCTATCTACTCTTTCAATTATGCAAATGTTTACCGATTCAGTCATTCATTTTTTTCCCCTCTCCTTTTTTAAAAGACTTACTTACTTCATTAACTAATCGTATGTTTTGCTGCACTGGATATTCATTGCTGTGCATGGCCTTTCTCTAGTTGCAGCAAATGGGGGGCTACTCTTCATTGCAAAGCCAGGCCTTCTTGCTGTGGCAGCTTCTCTTGTTGCAGGACATGGGTTCTAGGCATATAGACTTCGGTAACTTAGGCTTCCAGGCTTAGCTGCCCCATGGCATGTGGGATCTTCCTGGATCAGGGGTCGAACCTGTGTCCCCTACATTGGCAGGTGGAATCTTAACTACTAGACTATCAGGGAAGTCCTTCTCCCTCTCTCCTTTTCTCCTTTCCTGTCCAAACTCTTACCAACCAGCAAAGATAATCAGTGCTGGATCTAAGACACAAATGTCCAGTTTATGAAATGTCTATGATACAAACTGCAAATCAGATACACTGTACTGGTCAAGGTCCCTTGACCCTCAGACCTGTCAACCAATCACACGGGGAGAGGAGATTAATGTGACAAAACTGGGTCTTCATGTAGCCATTTGTCTGGCTACCAAGGACCCTGCTCTCTTCCAGGTATCTGCACGTGGATTTTGAGCTGGCTTGGTTTCCCTGGGCCTTTTCCACACCAAGTGTTCTACCATCATTTCCCTGATCACTCTTTGAAATTAGAGGTGCAATGACACTGTCTCTTTTGCCCCAAACTTTACACGTAGCAGCAAATGCTCTGGGAGTTACTCTGACTAGTTCCATAGTTGCTAATACAGGAAAACTGAGGTGTGAAATGAGTCTAACGACATTCCTTCTATTGTATTTCACTTCGTTTGGTTCCTTATACTCCCGTTCCAGGGCTTCCCAGGTGGTGTTAGTGGTAAAGAACAAATGTAGGAGATGTAAGGGACGTGGGTTTGATCCCTGGGTAGGGAAGGTCCCCTGGAGGAGGGCATGGCAATCCACTCCAGTACTTCTGCCTGGAGAACCCCAAGGACAGAGGAGTGTGGCAGGCTACAGTCCACAGAGTCTCATAGAGGCAGACATGACTGAAGTGACTTAGCATGGACACACGCATGCACACATGCATGCACTCCCATTCCACAGATTACCGATTTACTTATTGAGTTTTTATGAGCTACCTGTATCTTAAGGCTTTTCCATGAATTATCTAATCTTCACATCAACTGCAAGATATAAGCTTCACATCATAATCCTCACTTTCCAGAAGGGAAAACTGAATGACCCAGAGATGCGCTACTTTCATGTGAGACTCTGACTTTGTTGCCCAGTTTAGGATAATTTCATTCAATTAAACAAACATGATGATGCTGGAGCTTGGCAGTGGGAGATTCAGTCATGAACATGAGTTTTATCACCATTTTCCTGGGGCTTTTAGGCGATAAGGCATAAAACTATTTAACAGACATGATCTAGAGGGTGGTAGATATTACAAAGCAGGCAGAGTATCGGGTCCTTTTGTGGCTGACATATAAAGGGGGGACTTCTGGATGTTATAGGCAATGAGTCAGGTGCTACAGAATCCAAAACTGAATGAGTTGGGACTCTGAACTCTTAAGGGCATGGCATAAAGAGCCTGTGAACACAAAGGTGCTGGGTCGCTCAGGGCAGTGAAGGAGCGAGCGAGAGCATGGAGCCACAAGAAGCTTTAGTCCTATTTTAAAAAACACATCTAAACTCCCAAGCTAAAGCTGCCCCAGCTAATCATCCTTAGATGAAACATGGGGTGGAGTGTTGGCTCTCACCTTCTCCCGCCCCGCCTGCCTGGCACGGTCCGTGTGGTGGCAGGACACTTCCCCAGCCCTGTGCTATTGGGCTGCGCCATGGACCGGCTCTGGCCAATGGAATGTAGGGAGAAGTTACTGGCAGGACACTTCCCCAGCCCTGTGCTATTGGGCTGCACCATGGACCGGCTCTGGCCAATGGAATGTAGGGAGAAGTTACTGTATGCCCATCCCCAAGACTCAGCCTTAGGATGCCTTTAATGTTCCTTCTTTACTCCTGCCACCACTGTGGAAAGAGTGTGTGAAGAGGCAGCTGCCGGCCCACGAGGAGCAAAGAAAGGGGAGTCCAACCTGCACCTGGGGCCCAGCCCTGATCCCACCATGCCCTGAGAGGCCCTGCAGAGGCTGGACCGCTATAGAAAGCAACCTGTTGTTTTACAACACTGAGATTTGAGGGTTGCTGGTTTCACAGCATTATTATAGCAAATGCACACCAGGCTTGGCTTAATTGCCATCTTCAGACAGCCAAGCCCAGAAATTTGTCCTAATTTCCCCATTGTCATAGCATCCCTGGGAAAGAGAAGCCTTCCTTGGTCGCCCTGTATGAAGGGGCACTGCCCTGCTGGAAAGTCATTCCTCACTTTTCCTTACCATACAGAGAACCATTTTACATGTGATGCATTTATTTACTCCCTGTCTCTCCCCTGCCCCGCCGCCCCACCCCTCTCCCGAATGTACTCAGCCAATATTACTTTGTAGGGTGAATAACTGAGTGACTAGGTCCAGCATGGCCCGCAGCTACAGATGCATGCTAGAATCACCTGGAGAGCTGAACAACCCCTCACCTTTCCCACCTAAACTAAAAGCCTGGATCCCAGTAAGATCTGGGTTATATTGATCCATAGAGAGGCCTGGTCTTTAGGCTTTTTAAAAAAACTGCCTGGTTAATTCCCACATGTAGCAAAGGTTGAAAACCCCTGAGCCATGGGGTGTGGAGGTTAAACTCCGAGATAGCTTTCTTAAGGCAATACCTGATAAGAACCCTCAAGGTGAGCTGGATAAGCCCAGTGATGAGGGTGTGAAGGGGTCTGGTAGGAAAGCCTACAGCCATCTGCCACATGTGAGGACTTGAAAGGGGTCTGGATGAGGATGTCTTATAAGTGCAAAATACACACTGGATTTTGAAGACTTAGTCTGAAAAAGGGAATGTAACTGATTTCATTCAAGATTTTTATATGGCTATGTGTTGAAATAGTATTTTGAGTATGCTGGGTCAAATATGATATATTGTTGAAATGAATTTTTCCTGCTTCTTACTTCTTTTCAGCGTGGTGATGAGAACGTTGACCCATACCTCAGTGGCACAGGGTCTGCCAGGCAGCTCTGGGTTGCAGGGTCTTCCAGACAATGCAACATGCCCAAAGCCAAGGGGGAAACATCAGAGTGGGGAGGCGAGCTGAAACGTGCGGCTGGCTAGGGCTCGTGGGGAGGGCAGGGAGGGGGTTCACCAAGGGTGGTCCAGGGGCAGGAATGCCGAAGCTTAGGCCTGTGGTCACCTCCTGGAGGTGCTTGAGAAGGATCTTTCTTAAAGCAGGACATTCAGAGGTGGAGTGTGAGAGGAGACGGGCAGATACTAAAGAAGTGAAATATTTGTAATAGGGGAGTGAAGAGCCGGCTGGCAACCGTTCTCCTATTCTGAGGCACTTACAGGTTGATTCATGGGCAATTTGAAGCCATGAGCAGTTACAGTGATGAAACATATAGACCGAATGATTGCCCATTCCTTATCTTTGCTGGAGAGCCCACGCTCCCCTCTGCCTGCCGTCACACACACTGTCACCTTGAGAAGTGCGATCCCATCACTGTCTGTGACGGGATGAGCTGGGAGATGTCACTTCTAACAGCCCATGAGAGATGGGCCCATTCAAAGATGCATTAGGCGGCCTCTAAGAAGCCAGCCTGCTTTGGCAAAGAGCAAGAAGGCAGAAACTCAAGTCAGAACCAGATCACAGCATCAAGTAAATAGAACTTTCACCTCAGTGCCCATTGGGTGATGATTTTAAAGGCCAGTTGTGAAAAATGCTGGAGAAGGAAATGAAATGATTGCACAAATGAGGAGCTGGAAAGACTTGGGGTGTAAAAAGTTATGCACAATTGCTGAGACCAGCTCGAGCCCTTTGCTAGGTGCCCAAACATCAGTGATTATTCTGTACTTGATACAACGCATGGATCCACACAGAAGCCAGAGAAACCGCTGGATTCTACAAAGCAGGTGGGACTGCTCCCTGGTGGTGGCCTGTCCCCCGAGTAACCGAGACCCCAGGGGGTTGTCTGGGTAAGCTCAGAGCTACCTGAGGCTTATATGGCATCAGCTTATAGGGGATAGAAAATACATAGGAACTAACAGCGATGCCAACAGAGAAAAGATTTCTCCCCATAGTTTTAACATGAAGAGTTCTATTTGATCAGATTGAATAGAAACTGATATTTTATAGACTGCTAAATCTGGATGTAAAGTGGATCACCCCTCTTACTGAACAGGGGAAGATCCCGAGGCCCCAGCTAACAGCGATTCACCCAGGGTCCACAGCCAGTCAGAAGAGGGGCTGGAAGCCGAGCCTGGGCCTCCTGTGTCTCCGCTTGGTGCTATCTGTGAACAACCCAGGGGTTGAGATGTCTAGACTAAAGGTACCTGAGGTGCTAGGAACAGGTCTCAGGGCCGTGGTTCTCCTCCCACCCCCCCACCCCGGCTGTGTACTTGAATATGCAAAGCAAAGTCAATGACGCTCCCCAGGGATGGGATGTGCAGATCTAGAAGCTTACCAGGTGATTCCAACCGTGGCAGAGGATTGTTGCCTGACAGAATATTTGAGTGATCTTAGAGAGAACTTAGTTTCCAAAGGCAGAGCATCACCTGCCAGAGATGATGGCCAGGTCCACCTAGAGGCCTCTCTTATAGAGGAGAAGGAGATTAAATTAGCAACATCATTGTGACCTCAAGACACTTTGGTTAACCAGACAGACACCGGTGAGTTGCAGTCACCTTTGTGCCCAGTGAAGGCGATCACGGCACACTTTACCGGTCCTGACCAGCTGATGCCAGCTTTGTTTCAGCTCGTGCAATAGTTGATTCTCCCGCCAACCTCTCCACGGCACACAACCCAAGACGGACAAGGGTTTGAAGCAAGCCTAGAATTGTCCACAGAATTTTCAGCAAAAATGAAATTTTCTCTCTCTGCACTAATACATTGCCACCAGTCACATGTGGCTACTGAGTATTTGAAATGTTGCAAATAAAACCAAGAAACTGAATTTTAACTCTTATTTCCCTTTAATTTACTTTACATTTTAATTTGAATTATCACACACAGCTAGGGACCACTGTACTGGATAATGAAAAGAAGGTCTCAGAACTGTACCAACCAGGTAGGTGATGGAAAATCTGTAGATGACAAAAGTAAATATTTTAATTTTAAAATATTTGTGGCTTATTCATTCTACACAGGCTTCCCCTGTAGCTCAGTTGGTAAAAAATCTGCCTGCAGTACAGGAGACGTGGGTTCGATCCCTGGGTTGGGAAGATCCCCTGGAGAAGGAAATGACAACCCACTCCCATATCCTTGCCTGGAAAATCTCATGGATGGAGGAGCCTGGTGGGATGCAGTCCATGGGATCGCAAAGAGTTGGGCATGACTAACACTTACTTATACTTACATTCTATACATGTCATTAGTTTGCTTAGCAAAGTGGGACATTAAAAAAAAAAAAAAGAAACCTTAGCAGACAGTGGTTTGTGACAGTAAAGCACAGGGACTATTGATTTTAAAAAATGCTTTGTGTATTTGGTATTCCTTTATAAGAAAGATTTACTGAATTGTGTGAGGAATTGCCTGGGCATGTTGAAATATATGATGAGAAGAGTCTGAGGAAGAAGTAGGATCTCAGAGTAACTGCCTTGTTCTCAGTTGCTTGAAAGAATCATATTGTAGGGATGATGTAGCTATTGCTTCATCTAATGACAACCTTTCTGTGGAAACTCTTCCAAAAGCAAGTCACTTGAATGCCAATATCAACTTATTCTCCCAGAGACACAAAAAGCACCAAATTCTCCTAATACAGAGCAGGCCCCTGGCCAAAGAAGATGACTAAACTTTTCCAATCACGTATTTCAGTTCAGGAAACAGACAGTCTCCAAGGTTGTGCATTTGCGATGAGATACTTGGGATGTTGGTATGCTTACCCTATATGACATTCCAACAGTTAGTTATTTTTGGTTAGTGCTTCAATTTTCATGAGAAAAACCGTATCGTGCCCATGGAGATGCAAACCCCTGCCATCTCTATCGTGATATGTTATCTCCTTCGTAGATGCCTGACAGTGTTCCTCAATTTACCCTGATAAAAATGGGAAGATCATAAACTTAAATCAGAGTCCTTCAGCCTTGGTTGCCATATATCTACTGATTTCACTTTACAAATTGTAGACTAGAGCTTATGAGAGACCACTGATTCTTTACCAGCCCAGGTATGAGCATTCTCTCTTTTTTTTTTTTACCCTTTCTATCTCATTTATCCATTTATCTTTTTAAAAAAAAATTATTTTTACTTGGAGGATCATTGCTTTACAATATTGTGTTGGTTTCTGCCACACACCAACATGATGTAAAATAGGTAGCTAGTGGGAATTTGTTGTATGACAGAGGGAGCTCAAACCTGTGCTCTGAGGCAACCTGGAGCGGTGGGATGGGGTGGGAGCTGGGGGGCAGGTTCAAGAATAGTACTTTTGTCTTGCTGAAAAGTGGGGTCGGGGATTCATTTGTGGAGGGAAAGAAGATCTTGTCAAGGGGTGGACTGATGTAGAGGTCCTGATGTCGAACTTGCCTGTAATGTAACCTTGGGTACTGTGTCATTAACTTTTCTGAGATCCACTTTTCTCAGGAATAAGAACAGAACCTCAGGCGGGGCTGCACGGACATCACAAGGGGATGTACGTTCGTGTGCTATGTAACCTGGAAGTGTCACCCAGGTGTGAAGGATCAGGGTGTGACGGCACGTTGATTCTCTCCCTGTAAGACCTACGTATGATCTTTTTGTTTTAGTGATGGACATTCTGGCTTGCTTCCACCTTTCGGCTAGCGTGAAGAATGCTGCTATGAACACATGTGTACAAATGTCTGTTTGCGTCCCTGCTTTCAGTTCCTTGGATTTATGCTCTGAAGTGGAATTGCTGGATCACACGGTAATCCTATTTTTAATGTTTTGAGGTGCAGTCACATTGTTTTCCACAGAAGCTGCCTCATTTAACAATCCCAGAAGCAACACACAAAGGTCCCAATTTCTCTACCTCCTTACAAGCGCTGACCTTCTGTTGTTTGTTTTTGGATCATAGCCATTCTAAAGGGTATGAAGGGGTATCTCACTTTGGCTTTGTTCTCCATTTCCCTAATGATCTGCAATGTTGAACACATTTTTATATATTTGTTGCCATTTGTATATTTTCTTTGCAGAAATTTTTATTCAAGTTCTTTGCCCATTTAAACATGAATTTCTTAATGTCAATAAGAACTTATCTATTTTGCTAACAAATGCTTTAGGATCTAACAACAAAGTCATAATATCCTTAAAAGTAACTGTTAAATGACTCTACATTATCATTATCACTCTCATTTTAATAACTTATCTTTCTTGCTGCTATTTAACTAAAATGATTGAATACTAGCCTTGTTCCAGGCACTGTGCTAAATAACGTGCATTTATTGACAGTGAATCTTCACACCTACTCTGCAAAGCAGGTCTTGTCAGTGTTCATTTTAACAGCTGGGGAAACTGGGGCTGTAACAGTGCTAACTAGCTTGCCTGCGGGCCATGCAGTTATTAGTGGTAGAAGTGGGACTTGAACCCAGGAAGTCAGACCCAAAGTCTCTGCTCTCACCAGCCTGTGTTGCTGACCCTGAGTGATGGTGGCCGGCCAGCGGTCCACTGGCGAACCTGACGCGACGTCCACGTCAGAGGAGCCGCAGTAGAGGGCTACTGCTCACGGTCCTTCATTTCAGAACGGATTCGTGGACTCACCTCTGTGACAATTCCGCCTTCTTCTGAAGCAATCCAGCACTGTGACTGTGGTGTGCTATTGTTTAATAGCCCACAGATGAGATATATTTTTAAAATACCTGAAAAATTATATCCTGTAACACCACACTGTCTTGGCTTGACAACCTACTTCGAGGGAATAGGATAAGTCATAATCACTCTTGGTGTTCAGCCTCCTTCCATCCTACTGGAGGAGAATATTTGCACCTCACCCATTTACTCCACAAATTTTTACTGAGGCCTCCTCACATGTGCAATACTGTTCTAGACTCCAGGGACTGTACAAACGGACAAAGGTTTCTCTTACTGGTGCTAAAGTGGGTGTGATGGGCAGAGAACATGCAATTACATAAAGACTTCTACAGCAAGCGATGGTGGGGGCCAGGAAGAAAAATAAAGCCAGCAAGCGGACAGATGGGTTCTAAGATGTGAGAGGGTCCAACATTTTAGACGGGGAGGTCAGGAAAGGCTTCTGTGGTGGGATGATGTTTAAGAGTGACCGGAAGGACGTGAGAAAATGAACAATTGGTAAAGAGCAACTCAGACAAAGGGAACAACCAGTGCAAAGGCCCTGAGGCAAGAGCTTCCCTGGAATTTGTGGATATCAGTGAGGATGGAAAGGTGAGTGGAACAGAATGAAAGAGTGGTTAAAATTCATTAACTCTGCGGTTCCTTGAATCCTCCATTGTAACACTGGAATTTGTCAAATGGCAATGACCCAGCTGGGGAACATACCACATCTAAGATCTGAGTTAGGAAAATGACACAGAAATGACAGATTTGCTTCTCAAGAGCACACAGTACCTGGATTACTCTTCTATTTCCTGGGGGATCGTGAATCAGAAGAGTTATGAACAAAAAAGAATGTCCCAGGCTGTAAAGCACTTCCTAGGGAGCATTTGCCTGCACAGGCATACATCCACTGAACATTAAGATTCATCTCTTTTACATCAAATGATGGACCCCTCAGTGTTGGACACACTTGCTTTTTCTAAAAACCAATGATGGTCACCAAATCCTCTCTAATGGAGAAGGGGAAAATAAGTCCACAAATGATAAAAGATTAAAAGAGGATTCATGTGTGAGAGCTCACCTGTGTAGACTTTTTTGTTGTAAAATTTTGTTAAAAATTTTTACCATCCAGTTATATGTTCCAAGAAATCTGACATTAGAATCACAGATAATTTAGGAAAAATTAAACCTTTCTAGAATTTGACAAAAACCTCTGAGAAATTATTGAAACTAAGAAAAACATATGTTTCAGCATTATATGTATACATTTCAACATATGTATACAAAAAGTTCAATTTTCTGTATTAGATTTCAATAGTTAATTCTGAACATCTTGACCCACAAACACTGGAAAATTAGAGTACTTAATTCTATGTCATTATTATATGTAATAGTCTGATTTTTAATGTATATTTAAGCAGATGCTGGAGTAACCACAAATTATAGCTTTTCAGTTCCTACAGAATGAACTCCCACCCACACAACTCCCAAATGTGAATCACAGTATTTCAGAATAATACTCAAACATTAAAAATCTCATTTCAAAAGGAGCTTGTCATGTTTTCTACAGAATAAAAATAACCTCAGTCAAGTGTGGAAAAGGTAAGGGTTCTGTAGGAGTCTAGCCTCCAAACCCCACTGTCAAGCATGACATTTTATTCTTAAAAACAAGAGGAAACTGAAGAAGAGGTAGTAAAAAGAAGGCAGATCAAAGAAGCAGGCAGGAGAGTTAGGAAACAGCTGTGTACACACTATTATATACAAAGGGCTCCCCTGATGGCTCAGAGGGTAAAGCGTCTGCCCACAACGCGGGAGACCTGGGTTTGATCCCTGGGTAGGGAAGATCCTCCGGAGAAGGAAATGGCAACCCACTCCAATACTCTTGCCTGGAAAATTCTTGCCCGGACTGATGCTGAAGGTGAAACTCCAATACTTTGGCCACCTGATGCAAAGAGCTGACTCATTTGAAAAGACCCTGATGCTGGGAAAGACTGAAGGCGGGAGGAGAAGGGGTCGGCAGAGGATGAGATGGTTGGATGGCATCACTGACCCGATGGACATGAGTTTAAGCAAGCTCCCGGAATTGGTGATGGACAGGGAAGCCTGGCGTGCTGTAAGTCCATGGGGTCGCAAAGAGTCGGACACGACTGAGCAACTAAACTGAACTGATTATATAAAACAGATAAATAATAGGGCCCTACTGTATAGCAGAGGGAACTCTACTGAATACTCTGTAATGACCTATATGGGAAAAGAATCTCAAAAACAGTGGATATGTCACACTGCTCTACAGCGGAAACTATCGTGACATTGTAAATCAGCTACATTCCAATAAAAACTTTGAGAAATGAAAATTCTCAGATTCTCAAAAAAGGAAAAATCAGTAAGTAAAAAATAACAAGCAAATCACCTCCGAAGAGAACTAAGAGCAGCAGTGGGAGGAGGCGGGGAGGAATCGCTAGAGGCCAGACTGGGATGCACAGTCACTGTGTGGCCTCTGAGGAGAGGATTTCGCCGCTGAGCAGCGAGAAGGCTGGGCTGCTGCTGTTTCCCCGCTGCCTAATACACCAGAGCTGCCCAGCACTGCTGCGATGTACTCTGTCAATCAAGTCAAACGCGGGTGCTTAATCCAACACTGAATCCAGGTCAAACCGGCACTCCATCTTGAGGTGGGGGAAGGGGAGAAGGCCAGTCCCCACCATAATTATGTGATTTCTGTTTTGCTTAAAATGTTTAAGAATTAATACACATGTCAGCTTTCCATTTAAAGCTTTTTTTTCCCTTGGGTTGCACTAGAATAAAGCAATATGTAATTTTGGTGAGTTCATCGTGACCAAGGTACTTAACCGGCTCTCACAGATGTTTCGGGGAGGCCGGCCACGGAAGGCCAAAACGGAGGCTGAATCCACAGGGCGCCGTCCCAGCTTCGGCGAGAAGTCCTGCCTCAGCCGCGCTTCCACATGAGGGAGGTTCTCACCCACCACGCCCGCAGAGTAGAGGCGAAACAGCTTCCCTCCCCCTGAGGGCTCCCAAAGGTGTCCTGAGGTGATGCTGTTCCTTCAGGTCCTTCACACGGTCTCCTCCCCTTCCTCAGGTCACAGGGGGTTACTGTTCAACAAGAGCTCTGAGTTCGGTGGAAAAAATCGCTAGCTTTCTAGACAAAGTGGTCTGCCACAGTATGGAACACACCTCTAATACAACTGTGCGCAAACTGACAGGTCCGCGCTACCGGCGTGTGCTGCCACTCACGGGACGGCAGGTGTGAGTGCGGAGCTGCCGGAAAGGACTCGCTGCGGAACAAGCTCCCGGTGCCCCCCGCCCCTGAGGCGTCTGTCCCTGTCTAGGGCTCCAGGAGAAACCAGCGTGTCGGGGCGAAACGCCTTCCAGGGCTCCCCCTTCAGAAGTGCTGAGAAGACACAGAGTTTGTTGACGAGAGGAGGTGACCGGCGTGTCCCCCAGAGGCCGCACGAAGAGCGGACGCTGTGAACAGCCGCAGATTTTTAATGTGCGCCTTCTTCCACCTGTCCTCCTTGGCTCTCTGGCCTTCTCCTGGGACCGACTCTCATCAAACAGACAAAACAATCCTGCATGGACTCACGGTTAGGCCCAAGGATTTTCCCCAAAGACCAAGGTGGCTCTGAAAGACAAAACACGGCTGGCTTCTTACCCTTGAGGCCCACCCGGCAGAGGTCTGAGAAGTTGCCCGCCTGAAAAATCTCAGATGGAGCCAGCTAATTCATTCAGTGTACTTCTTAAACCCACGAGGCTAAAGGCTATTGAGTTTCATGAGAAATGAACAAAATTTCAAATGAACAAGAGTGACCTCCCATTCATGTAGACTGACCACAGAAGGGATTGTTTGGGTTGGCAGAATAAAGTGGATAGCCTAGAGTTACTGTATACCAAGCTGGCTGATAACAGGCAAGTTAAGGTCTCATGCCTCAGTTTCCACATTCATGAAATGGACAATAGAAATTGTACCTGCATCAGGATTATTGTAAAAACTAAATGAATTAACAGATGAAAAGCACTAACAACGTTAAATATATAATAAACAGTAAATGCTAGAATAGCAGTAAGAGTAATGTAATTTTTATTAACATCACATACTGGTTGACCAATTTTCATAGAAATGGAATTATTAACATGAAAAGCTCTAATTACTGGGCACAGGTTAATACCTCCTCTGTGCTGATCCTTTAAAGGGAATCTAGGTTATCACCAGGTGTTTGAGTCATCCAAATGTTTACTGAGGGTCTGTTATTTATTCTTAATATAGGGATCAAAAATGAATAGACCTTAAAGAAGGTCAAAGTTAAGTCAGGAAGAATGACAAATATACAAATACAACAACAACATATAAATGTATCAAATCAACATAGTGTACACCTTAAGTTTACACAATGTTACATGCCAATGATATTCCAAAAAACAAAACCAAAACCAAAATGCTATGACGGTATTTCCTGCATGGAATGACAGAGGTAAGCACAGAGTTCTGCAGGAACATGGAAATGGGCATTGTGGCCATTCGGGGCAGCCATGACCCCTCTCAGAAGCAGCATTTCCTGCACTGAAGGCATATTCTCTACGTCTGAACCACCAGGGAAACCCACACCAGGGAATAAGAGGATCATGTTGTGTTTCGGAACGATTGCAGGCATAGCACAATGGAGGATGAACTTGAAGAGGGCAGGTCAAGTGAAAGGAGACCAGGTAAGAGGTCCAAGTGAGAAGTGATGGGGTCAAAAGTATGGCAGTGGGAGTCAGAAGAGAAAGTACAGACTTGGGAAACATTGGCCCGCAGATTTGGTAGGCACTGCTGATGGTTTGTATTTGAGGTGTGAGGATGAAGACAGAATCCAGAGATGCCTCTCCATTCTCACTGTGGGTGACGGGAGAGAAAGGTGCCGTTATGTGGCAGAGGAGGAAGAATAAGAGGAGTTGATTTAGAGGGAAGATGATGAGATTGTTTTTGAAAAGTTGGCTTAAAGCTTAACATTCAGAAAACTAAGATCATGGCATTTGGTCCCACCACCTCATAGGAAATAGATGGGGAGACAGTTGAAACAGTGTCAGACTTTATTCTTTTGGGCTCCAGAATCACTGCAGATGGTGACTGCAGCCATGAAATTAAAAGACGCTTACTCCTTGGAAGGAAAGTTCTGACCAACCTAGATAACATGTTAAAAAGCAGAGACATTACTTTGCCAACAAAGGTCCGTCTGGTCAAGGCTATGGTTTTTCCAGTGGTCATGTACGGATGTGAGAGTTGGACTGTGAAGAAAGCTGAGCACCAAAAAACTGATGCTTTTGAACTGTGGTGTTGGAGAAGACTCTTGAGAGTCCCCAGGACTGCAAGGAGATCCAACCAGTCCATCCTGAAGGAGATCAGCCCTGGGTGTTCATTGGAAGGACTGATGCTGAAGCTGAAACTCCAATACTTTGGCCACCACATGTGAAGAGTTGACTCATTGGAAAAGACCCTAATGCTGGGAGGGATTGAGGGCAGGAGCAGAAGGGGATGACAGAGGATGAGATGGCTGGATGGCATCACCGACTTGATGGGCTTGAGTTTGAGTAAATTCTGGGAGTTTGTGATGGACAGGGAGGCCTGGTGTGCTGTGATTCATGGGGTCACAAAGAGTCGGACACGAATGAGCAACTGAACTGACTGAGGACAACTAGAAAGCTGAGCACTGAAGAACTGATGCTTTTGAACTGTGATGTTGGAGAAGACTCTTGAGAGTCCCTTGGACTGCAAGGGGATCCAACCAGTCCATCTTAAAGGAGATCAGCACTAGGTGTTCATTGGAAGGACTGATGTTGAAGCTGAAACTCCAATACTCTGGCCACCTGATGTGAAGAGCTGACTCATTGGAAAAGACCCTGATGCTGGGAAAGATGGAAGGTGGGAGGAGAAGGGGATGACAGAGGATGAGACGGTTGGATGGCATCACTAATGTGATGGACATGAGTTTGAGCAAGCTCTGGGAGCTGGTGATGGACAGGGAAGCCTGGTGTGCTGCAGTCCATGGGGTCACAAAGAGTCGGACACAAATGAGTGACTGAACTGAAGTGGAACTGAGGACCACTAGATTGAGACACACAGTGGACAGCCAAATGGGAGCATCTGAAACCTACGTGCAGGTGCAGACCACCGAGATGGCTTTGACATCTGCAATGAGGACTTTCCATCAGCATATGGGGGATAATTTGAATAGTATGATTAGATGACTCATGAGAAGAATGAGAAGAACTCATGAGAAGACTCAAGAGAATAATGAGAAGAACAGTGGGCTGTGGACAAGACCCTGGGGGACCAGAGCATGGAAGAGGTCCACGAAAAAGATGGAGGAGAAATGAGCAGGAAGCAGCCTGGAGAACTAGCACATGTGGTGTCCCAGGAGCACCAACGAATAAGGGTTTCAGGAAGGGAAGGTGGCCTAGAGTCAAACAGAGCAGGCTTTAGGAAAGTAGTGACTGGATGATGGTGGTGGTGGCGGTGGTCATGTTTATCAACATCATCAAATTATAAGGACAAGAGCAGCCAGCACTTCTTGAGCATTCATTATGAGTCAAGTACAATGATTTATTTAACTAGTACATATATGACACCAACTGCCTACCAGAAACTTCTCTAAGTGCTTTATAAGTTTTAACTCACTTAGTTCCTATAACAACTCTATGAGGAAGACACTATTATTAATCCCATTTTACAGATAAAGAAATAGAAACACAGAGAGGTTACCATGACCTAAAATTACTCAGCAAGTGACTGTTAGGACTCTGAAGCTCTGCTGTCTCCTTCTCACTTGGCTTTCACTACTCATCAGTCAACGAGTAGGTCCCACCAGCATCCTGACTGAATAGATCAAGGAGACAAGGATTAGCAACGTCAACTGAACTGCTCAAAGTCAGCCAGCCATGGTGGTGGGCCTGGACAGGTGAGATCAGGCTGAACAATGGACCTACACAGCGACTCCCATCAGCCCCTGTGTGACTGGAAGGGGAAGACTCTAGATGACATCTCTCAGAAGACGTAGGCTCCCCTTTCCGCTGGGTGGTAGATGAGGTGAGAGTCTGAACCAAGCCAATCAAGGATGAAGCTGGGTTGAGGACAGGTGGCCTTCTTAAAGATTTGGTTCCATTCTGGTTTACTCTTGTCCCTTGGATGTGGCCTCCTGGCTTCTGGTTGAGAGCCTGGTGGGTCTGTCTCCTTTGGGATTGTGGGAGACCCTGTCCCACCCTTCAGAAGTCTGTTACTTTTCTTTCTCACTGAAAAGGAGCGTGAACAAGTCCAAACACAATAAACTTTGTGGTCTGTGTGGTTTAAATGATAAATGGTATAAATAGTAGGCCAATATCTGGTACAAATCTCCTTTAGACTGGGATTCCTTACTGGCTTAGAACACACAGGTTCCAAAAACACCTACATAGGAGACACACCTCTATGTTCATTGTAGCACTATTCACAACAGCCAAAACATGGAGACAACCTGCGTGTCCATCAACAGAGGGATGGTAAAGAAGATGCGGTACATATATACAATACTTGGCAGTAAAAAAGAATGACACAATGCCATTTTCAGCAACATGAGATGACCTAGAGATTGTCATACTCAGTCAGTCAGAAAAAGAAAGACAAATATCATGAGACATCGTTTATATGTGGAATTTAAAACATGCTATAAACGAACCTATCTGTGAGACAGAAACAGAATTACAGACATAGAGAACAAACTGGAAGCTGCCAGAGGGGAGGAGGTTGGGGGAGGGATGGAGTGGGAGATTGGGGTCAGCAGACGTGAGCTTCTGTATAAAGAATGGAGAAACAGCAAGGTCCTACTGTGTAGTACAGGAAACTGTATTCAATATCCTATGATAAATGATAATGAAAACAATAGGAAAAAAGAACGTATGTATATGTTTTTGTGTATATATATATACATATATTTGAATCACTTCATTGTAGAGCAGTAATTAACACATTGTAAATTGATTACACTTCAATTAAAAAAATTAAAAATACAAGACTATATTATCTTTGTATTATTTATTCTACATAAAATAATACTGCAGCTTTCCATGAACTTTCCAATACTCTCCGTGAACCAAGGCTTGCAAAGCCCTGGTGTTCTTGCGTCTGCTGTCCTCCCCCCGGGCCGGACAGAATGCAGTTGGGGTCCCCTCTCTCAGGGGACTCTGACCCCGGAGTGTCAGAGGCCGATCACAGTCAGCACCAACAGCAAGCAAAGCTGGCGCTCAGCTGGGCCTTGAGCCCAAGAAAACCAGCCACACACGAACTCACACCATGGGGGAAGCAGAGAGGGGGAAAATGTTCTAAAAACAAACCCAGGAGAGAGAAAGGCAAGCGGAGAAGCTGGCTCCACACCGACTGGCTCCCACAGGGGCGTGTGGGAGACAAAGCCTGAGAAAGAAAAGCTTCCCCTGACTCGCCAGGAAAGGAGCCCCAGTCTCTTGACTTGACTGGAAAACACTGACAAAGGCCAAGAGCTCTGAGTCTCCTGAGAAGGGAGATGGCTTTAATTCATGCAGCAACACAGGTTTTGTTTGAAAGGAAAAAAAGTCAGAACTGATTTAACATCCTCTGTATTCTTTATACAGAGAAGTCATCCTAAATGAAGCATTTATTGGAAAGTGTGTGAGTGAGCTAAGATAACAACAGCTGCTGTGACGAGTAAACCTGAAACCTCAACTGGCTCCACATGGCGTGGGAGAGTAATACAAATGAAGAAGGGACCGAATGAGCTTCAAGAGCAGACCCTTGACTTGTGCTTTGATGGAACAGGTTGAGTCTTCCAAACTGAGAGGCTAGGGTGTTAGTGGGGGTGACATTAGGGTAATTAGAATTAGTGTTAGGGGACTGGGGGGTGGAGGGAGCTAAGAGATTTAAGAAGGAAAGAGGGGCCTGGGAAAGATGGAAGGAAGAGGGACGTATGAAGAGAAGTGGGGAGGGAAGGGAGGGTCTGGGAAGACCCCATGCACAGGGGGCAGGCAGCACCTGGGAGGAAGTGGAGGTAGTGACTGCATCCCTGGCATCAGAGCCTTCAGCTTAAGCATCTCTAATGAGCAGAACTCCTGATGAAGCTAATTTCCTACCTGGGCAAATTGAGAAGTTCTCAAGGTCGTCTCAATATTCAGCTAAACATGCCTCACCTTGGTTCCAGCCCTTCTGCCCTGGTTTCTACTCTCTTAGATACATAGATCAAGCATAATCACTTTTCCACAGATCAACCCTTCCAGAACCTCAAGACCGTTTCCGTGGTGTCTCCTCTTCTCGGGGATAAAAGCCCTCTTTATATGTTTCCCTGTGAGGATGGTTTTAACCACTTATTCACTGTCATCCCACTCCTCGGGCTGGACACATTCCAGTTCGTGAATTTGCAGTTGAAATGTGTTCCCCAGACAAAACAGGCTATTCCAAGCGTGATTCCCAGCCCCATCTTTGATCTGCACTGGAGCTTCAGATGGAGTTCCCAAGCAGACATACCTCATAGCTGAGTCACGCTCAGCTTCCTGTCAGCCACCACAAGAGCTGCTGCTAAGCTCATTCCCTATTCCTCTTAGGGGCAGATGTTTTTTTTTTGAACTTGAGTGTATAATTTTTCTTTGATCAATTTATGTTTCCCTTGGTAAGATTTGGTCCATTTTTCCAGGCTGTCGAGAGCTTTTGGAACAGTTTGATGATGTCCTGGACAATTATTATAAGCATGAAGCCAAGGTCCTCCTCCAAGGTCTTGATCATGGTGTATGATGAGACAAAGCTAAGACAGAACTCTGTAAATTGCCACCCAAGACCTCTCAGGTTTAGGCTGTGCCACTATTTACATCTCAGGGTATTCTCAGCGTCCTCCACATTTTAACATCTTCCGTGCCAATACCCGGGTCCATCAGAAGACTCCAGGGGAAGCCAAATTAGTTGTCTGAGTTTTCCTTTCTCTTTTCTGCTCCACTGATGATGTATTCAGAATTTTATTTCTGAAACATTCCTGTCCTTTTTGAAAAGACTGTCCTTTGTGGTGTTGTTCGTAAATTTCAATTAATGTTTGTTCAAATATTTAAAGATTCTGAAGTTGTGGTTCTGTGTCTGATCATGAGCTACTTCCCAGTAAGGTGTTTTGTTTTTTTCTGTGTAAATGTTAAGACAACGTGGATCCCCTTGACGGGGTACACCTCTTTAATCAATTTCTTAATTCCTTTCATTCCTCCTTAGTGATTAGACAAGTTTTCCTCATTGTTGGTCCTGCATTCAAGGAGACTGTTTCAATAAGAGGGGAACAAAAAAGTAAAATTGATTTTCTTGACTGAGGGAACACTATGAGAAAAGACAGATGAGCAAAGATAACAGCACATTTTGTAGACGGTGCATGGATGTATGTTCCTTCACATTTCCCAAGTAGACCGGCATTTCCTTGATGGCAGGAAGGACCATATAGAAAAGTTCACCTTTAAGAAATCTCACTGAAAAGTCAGTAAATCTTATGAAAGTGAAAGTTAAAGTCACTCAGTTGTGTCCAACTCTTTGTGACTCCATGGACTATACAGTCCACAGAATTCTCTAGGCCAGAAAACTGGAGTGGGTAGCCTTTCCCTTCTCCAGGGGATCCTCCCGACCCAGGGATTGAACCCAGGTCTCCCACGTTGAGGCGGGTTCTCCACCAGCTGAGCCACAAGGGAAGCCCAAGAATACTGGAGTGGCCCATCCCTTGTTCAGTGGATCTTCCTGACACAGGAATCAAACCAGGGTCTCCTGCATTGCAGGCGGATTCTTTACCAAGGAATCAAGGAAGCTATCAAGGAAGCCTTAAATCTTTACGAAACAAATGTTATAAATTAATTTACAAACAAATGCACAGTGGCCTTTCTTGCCCAGCACACCAAAGGTATAAAATAATCATTTAAAATTTATTTTTGTCAATAGATATATATTTAAAAGACCAGGTTCTGGTTGTCTTTGGACTTTAGCAGCTCAACTAATGAATAAAATTGTGTTGCATGAACCACTCTGATATGATATAAAATTTATCTGCAATCAGAATTTATAATTACATTTTTTCCACCCATATTATCAGCTCTGTGAGAGCTCTAAATGGCAAGCACTGACTCTTATTCATCAAGATAAAATATTAGCTTTCAGTTTTTCACTTACAAGGTGCATAACGATTAAAGATTCTAGCTGCCAAGGGTGAAATGGTGCTTCAAATTCGCAGTTCAATTGTTTTGTGAATTTGTAATTGCACCCTTTCTGAGGGATGAGGAAGGCAGAGGAGGAAAATCACAGAAGTGACACAAAGCAGATAATAACAGACCCCATGAAGAATTCATAATGATGTTTAAGGTGTGAGGGAAAGAGGTTGATTTAGTCACAAAGAATGATCTCTGATTGCGGCTAGCAACCACAGAGATGGCTCCAGATCTCAGGGTGCACACCGCGTTCTGATGACAAGTTAAAATCCGGGTCCCGGTCTCCAGAGTAATTCATATTTTTCTTGATCCACTGTGTCTGCAGAGGCGGGGGTGAGGTTGTTTAAAACTCACCAGGCTCTCACTTGGTGCCACACCTGGTGACAGAAACCAGAGAGTGTTGCCTCAAGTTTCGTTCAGTCACTCAGTTGTGTCTGAGTCTTTGTGATCCCATGAACCGCAGGGTGCCAGGCCTCTCTGTCCATCACCAATACCTGGAGTCCATCCAAACCCATGTTGATTGAGTCGGTGATGCCATCCAACCATCTCATCTTCTGTCGTCTCCTTCTCCTCCTGCCTTCAATCTTTCCCAGCATCAGGGTATTTTCAAATGAGTTAGCTCTTCGCATCAGGTGGCCAAAGTATGGAATTTAAAAAGGTCAGCAAACTTGACCTCTTGACCAATATGGATGGCAGCCCCTGGTATAATCAAGAGTGAACGTAGAAGGGTGCTAGGTTGAGAATGTTGGTGAGAATGTGCTGGGTATCAAGTGTGGTGCTGGATATTCCTTGAAAGTTTCAGATTAACCAGTTCAGGCCATAACTAATACATGAAATTTATAGACGAGAGCGCCAAGCATCATAGAAACATGCAAACTGCCCAAGGTCAGAAACTCAGGGATGAGAATCTCTCCTTCCCTCTCACTGTCTTGCATTTCCCTCCCTTCACCCAGCCATTCAGTGGCTGAGCCACTTGGCCATCCAGGGTCCTCTCCCCCTCCCTCACATACCCTTCCTCCACCGAGGTTTTGCCTTGAAAGTGAGCATTTTATGCGCGTTTTCAATGCCCCTCTTTCAGGTGATGCATTTCAGGAAAGCTGTCAGAGAAGGAGAATCCAGTTGGCTGCTAACGTTGGTCCTCAGGGTGGCGTTATCCCAACATGATGACCCGCGATCAGTTCCTCAGCTTTGCGAAGGCAGAAGTTGGATGGCGTCAGTTCATTCAGATGTGATCGGGCTGTGGGTGACCGACTAACGTTCACCAAACTTCCAAAAAGGCGATTACTGACACAGATGCTACCTATGTCCAGCGTTGTTAACCTTGTCCTCCACGGAACTGCTTCTCCGTACAGGGTAGCAGAGAAATCAAAGAAGAGAGGACACACTCCTGAAGTCCATCCTCCAGGCTGCAGAAAGGCCTGCAGGAAGTGATGAACTCTCTTCATTCTACAATAACTGTGTATCTTTAAAAAAAATTAGATTCGGTACACAATGCTGTACTAGTCTCAGGTGTACAGCGCAGTGAATCATATACGTACTTTTCAGACTTTCTTCCATTATCAGTCATTACAAAATACTGATTATAGTTTCTTGCGCTATAGAGTATGTTCTTTTAGTTTATTTTATATATAATAGTAAGTATCTGCTAATCCTAAACTCTTAATTTATCTCTCCTCCTACTTCACCCTTTGGTAACCATCAGTTTGTTTTCAATGTCTGTGAGTCTATTTTGAAAATAAGTACACTTGCATCATTCTTTAAATTCCATATAAGTGATGCCACGTGATATTTGTCTTTATCTAATTTACTTCATTTAGTATCATAACCTGTAGGTCCACCCATGTTGCTGCTAATGGCACTGTTTCCTTCTTTATACGGCTGAGTAATAGTCCATTGTATATACATGTCACCGCTTCTCTACCCACTCATCAGTCAGGGAACAATTAGGTTGTCATCCATGTCCTGGCTATCGTAAACAGTGCTGCTAGAAACATAGGAGTGCATGTATTTTTCTGAATTATGGCTTTCTCTGGATATATGTCCAGGAGTAAGATTATTGGATCATATAAACAGTTGTCTGAGGAGGCCTTATAAATAGCTGAGAAAAGAAGAAAAGTGAAAGACAAAGGAATAAAGGAAAGATATACCCATCTGAATGCAGAGTTCCAAAGGATATCAAGAAGAGATACGAAAGGCTTCCTCAGTGATCAATGCAAAGAAACAGAGGAAAACAACAGAATGAGAAAGACAGAGATCTCTTCAAGAAAATTAGAGATACCAAGGGAACATGTCATGCAGATGGGCACAATAAAGGACAGAAATGGCATGGACCTAACACAAGCAGAAGATATTAAGGAGAGGTGGCAAGAAGGCACAGAAGAACTGTACAAAAAAGATCTTCATGACCCAGATAACCATGATGGTTAGACAACCACTTAGAACCAGACATCTTGAAATGGGAAGTCAAGTGGGCCTTAAGAAGCATCACTATGAACAAAGCTAGCAGAGGTGACAGAATTCCAGGTGAGCTATTTCATATCCTAAAAGGTGATGCTATGAAAGTGCTGCACTTAATATGCTAGCAAATTTGGAAAAATCCAGTGGCCACAGTACTGGAAAATGTCAGTTCTCATTCCAATATCAAAGAAAGGGAATACCAAAGAATATTCAAACTACCACACAATTGGACTCATTTCACTTGCGAGCAACGTAATGCTCAAAATTCTCCAAGCTAGGCTTCAACAGTACTTGAACCAAGAACATTCAGATATTCAAACTGGATTTAGGAACCAGAGATCAAATTGCCAACATAGGTTGGATCATAGAAAAAACAAGAGATTCCAGAAATATATCTACTCTGCTTTACTGACTATACTAAAGCCTTTGACTGTGTGGGTCACAACAAACCATGGAAAATTCTTAAAGTGATGGGAATACCAGACCACCTCTCCTGCCTCCTGAGAAATCTGTATGCAGGTCAAGAAGCAACAGTTAGAACCCGACATGAAACAACAGATTGGTTCAAAATTGGGAAAGGAGTACATCAAGGCTGTATATTGCTACCCTGCTTATATAACTTATATGCAGAGTACATCATGAGAAATGCCAGGCTGGATGAAGCACAAGGTGGAATCAAGATTGCCAGAGAAATATCAATAACCTCAGATATGCAGATGACACCACCCTTATGGCAGAAAGTGAAGAAGAACTAAAGAGCCTCTTGATGAAAGTGAAGGAGGAGAGTGAAAAAGCTGGCTTAAAACCCAACATTCAAAAAACTAAGATCATGGCATCTGGTCCCATCACTTCATGGCAAATAAGTGAGGAAACAATGGAAACAGTGACAGAGTTTGTTTTCCTGGGCTCCAGAATCACTGAAGATGGTGACTGCAGCCATGAAATTAAGACACTTGCTACTTGGAAGAAAAGCTATGACCAACCTAGACAAGGTATTAAAAAGCAGAGACATTACTTTGCCAACAAAGGTCCATCTAATCAAAGCTATGGTTTTGCCAGTAGTCAGTAAAGATGTGATGGTTGGACCATAAAGAAAGCTGAGTGCTGAAGAATTCATACTTTTGAACTGTGGTGTTAGAGAAGACTCTTGAGAGTCCCTTGCACTGCAAGGAGATCAAACCAGTCAATCTTAAGGGAAATAAGTCCTGAATATTCATAGGAAGGACTGGTGCACTGGAAGAAGTGGAATACAGAGTGACTGCTAATGGGTACCAAGTTTTTTTGGGGGTGATGAAAACATCTGGAATTAGATATTGGTGATGGTTGTGCAACTCTGTGGAGACAATAAAACCCACTGTATAGTATACTTTAAAATGTATGTTATGTGAGTTATATCTCAAAAAAGCTGTTATTTTATATTTTTGTTTATCTATTTTTTTTTTTGGCAGTGCGACATGGCTTGAAGGATCTCAGAATCTTAGTTCCCTGACCAGGGATTGAATCTGCACCCTTGACAGTGAAAGCACAGAGTTCTAATCACTGCACTGTCAGGGAATTCCCAAAGCTGTTATTTTAAAAAGAGTTTATCTGAGTTACTAACCAAAAGAGTATACATGACTGTATTTTTGGAATATAATTTTTAAGCAAAGATTGCCAAGCTATGTGAAACAACTGTTTAAACACTTTCCTTGACTGTACTTTAGGAAATTGCCATGTTGTATTTGAAATGTTTAAGTGGAAAGATGAAAATAACTGACAAAAGGGAAATAAACAGAGTATTTATTAAGATAATACTCTGGTTACTTTAAAGTCATTTTATAATACTGTTTTGGGAAGCTACTCGGAGAGACTAATAAATTACATCAACTTATGATAAGATCATTTAAATTCTTTAGTAACCAAATTCTCTAAATGGATTGCCCAAAGTATTGATTGCTGAAGATTGTTCAGTTTAGAGTCCCTGTGTTGTGAAGTATTATTTCAGAAAAGCTTTTAACTGTTAAAGGAAATCTTTTCAGATAAAAAGAGAATTTTATTAAATGGAAAGATAGCAATTATGATAATAGCCTAAGATAGTCTCTTTCAAGCGATACCAAAAGTACAGAAAAATGTCACACGTGGAAAGAGTCTGATTTGTTCAATAGTAGAAGCCTCACAGATTGTGATTTGAGGAGCATTAGGTGGAGAAACAGAAGGATAAGAGAGCAGACAATTATCAGATAAAGGTTATCTCTGAGGTTTTAAATGAAAATTAGAACATTAAAAAGCATATTAACTACAAGGACTGATAGATCTTCCAGATAAATAACAATATGTAAATTAAAAACACTTTTTTTAAATTAAAAAATTTTAAATTAAATAGCACTTTTTATTTAATATATTATGTGAAGATGAATTCTGGCCTTTCTTATACCCTCTACAGAATACTAAATCCCACATGAAATGCCACTTCATGGAAACGGCAGCAAAAGAAGGTTGATGGAAGAGTCAGCATTTACTTTCCCTGTTAGACACGTTTGTTGTTAAAGAGTTTGTGGCACTAGCTCTTCTGAGTTAACTGCACAGTGAAGGGAAGGTTTTCTCTTGTTCTTCCCTCCCTCTTCCTCTTCTTTCTTTCCTCCTTCTTTCCCTCCTTCACTGGCTCTAACACCCCACCCTTTCCTTCCTTTTTCTTTTATTAGGAACATACAGTCATTTAGATAATGTTCATGTTTTTTGCTTCAAGGGTTCAGTAGCTTTTAGAAGAAGAAAGTGAAACAAATACTTGGCCAGAGACATGTAAAGCAAGCAATTATCCATCTGTTATTTTGAGGTAATGATAAAAAGGATAGCACTGTCTTTGAAATTATCTTGAGCTTAAGTACTGTTGAGTAAAATAAGGCAAGGTGCTCACCTAGCCATCACATTGATTGCTTTTATTTACTGCTGAATGCTATTGTTCCTTGGCACAATTAGTACTTGTTGAGTGAGACTAGAGATCTCTTCAAGAAAATTAGAGATATCAGCAGAACATTTCCTGCAAAGATGGGCTCAATAAAAGACAGAAAAGGTATGGACCTAACAGAAACAGAAGCTATTAAGAAGAGGTGGAAAGAATACACAGAAGAACTATACAAAAAAGATCTTCATGACCCAGATAACCACCATGATGTGATCACTAACCTAGAGCCAGACATCCTGGAATGCAAAGTCAAGTGGGCCTTACGAAGCATCACTATAAACAAAGCTAGTAGAGGTGATGGAATTCCAGCTGAGTTATTTAAAATTTAAAAAAAATGATACTATGAAAAAGTGCTGCACTCAATATGCCAGCAAATTTGGAAAACTCAGCAGGGGCCATAGGACTGGAAAAAGTCCGTTTTCATTCCAATCACAAAGAAGGGCAATGCCAAAGAATGCTCAAACCACCGCACAACTGCACTCATCTCACATGCTAGTAAAGTAATGCTCAAAATTCTCCAAGCCAGGCTTCAGCAATACGTAAAATGTGAACTTCCAGATGTTCAAGCTGGATTTAGAAAAGGCAGAGGAACCAGAGATCAAATTGCCAACATCTGCTGGATCATTGAAAAAGCAACAGAGTTCCAGAAAAACATCTATTTCTGCTTTAGTGACTATGCCAAAGGCTTTGACCGTGCGGATCGCAACTAACTGTGGGAAATTCTTCAAGAGATGGGAGTACCAGACCACCTGACCTGCCTTCTGCAAAACCTGCATGCAAGTCAAGAAGCAACAGTTAGAAGTGGACATGGAACAACAGACTGGTTCCAAATCAGGAAAGGAGTACATCAAGGCTGTATATTGTCACCCTGCTTACTTAACTTATATGCAGAGCACATCATGAGAAATGCTGGACTGGATGAAGCACAAGCTGTAATCAAAATTGCCAGGAGAAATATCAATAACCTCAGATATGCAGATGACACCACCTTTATGGCAGAAAGTGAAGAAGAACTGAAGAACTTCTTGATGGAAATAAAAGAGGAGAGTGAAAAAGTTGGCTTAAAACTCAACATTCAGAAAACTAAGATCATGGCATCTGGTCCCATTGCTTCATGGAACACTGATGGGGAAACAGTGGAAACAGTGACAGACTTTATTTTTTGGGGGGCTCCAAAATCACTGTAGATGGTGACTGCAGCCATGAAATTAAAGGACGCTTGCTCCTTGGAAGAAAAGTTATGGCCAACCTAGACAGCATATTAAAAAGCAGAGACATGACTTTGCCAACAAAGGTCCATCTAGTCAAAACTATGGTTTTTCCAATAGTCATGTATGGATGTAGAGTTGGACTATAAAGAAAGCTGAGCACTGAAGAATTGGTGCTTTTGAACTGTGGTGTTGGAGAAGACTCTTGAGAGTCCCTTGAATTGCAAGGAGATCAAACCAGTCCATCCTAAAGGAGATCAGTCCTGAATATTCATTGGAAGGACTGATGCTGAAGCTGAAACTCCGATACTTTGGCCACCAGATGTGAAGAACTGACTTGTTGGAAAAGACCCTGATGCTGGGAAAGGTTGAAGATGGGAGGAGAAGGGGATAACAGAGGACGAGATGGTTGGATGGCATCACCGACTTGATGGACATGAGTTTGAGTAAACTCTGGGAGTTGGTGATGGACAGGGAGGCCTGGCGTGCTGCAGTCCATGGGATCACAAAGAGTAGGATATGACTGAGCAACTGAACTGAACTGACCTGACTAAATGAGTCTAGAAGGGCATATACTTACATATATAAGGCCAATACAATTAGATAACTGCATCATGAATAAAAGTTAGAAATGAAATATTTCTGAGGATAACACCAAGAAGATATCTAGAAAGGCCAAAGAAGATAGAGTAAAAAACTAAGATCCCCTGAAGAGTTCAGATGGACTCTTTCCTCGGGCTACTTGAGGCTGATGATCTTACAAGTTATCTAGAGATGCTTGATTCGCATCCTCAGAGTTGAACTTACTGTGAAAAACACAAGTGATGAATGTTTCTTGCATCTGTGTATCGGATCACTTTTTGGCATTGTTTATTCACATTGTGGGGGCTTCCCAGGTGGCACTAGTGGTAAAGAACCTATCTGCCAATGCAGGAGACAGAAGAGACGCAGGTTCAATCTCTGGGTCGGGAAGATCCCCTGAGGAGGGCACAGAAACCTACTCCAATGTTCTTGCCTGGAGAATCTCATGGACAGAGGAGCCTGGGGGCTGCAGTCTATGGGGTCACAAAGAGTCGGACACGACTGAAGCAATTTGACACACATTCACATTGTGGGGAAAACAATGGAATTTCTGTTTCCATCTTCTTGCACAAATAAAAATGTGAATAACAGTCAGAGAAGAGCTTCTATAACAAAACATTTCCACCCTACGTGTATACTTGCATGTGTTTCTTCACTGTGCCCTATTTTTTGTAACCTTACCTGAAAGCTATAATAAGTAACAGGAAAGTGGTTAACCACATGAAGCTGCAGATTTGCTTATTACATCTACAGAGCATTTTGTCTGCGATCTGAGTAAAAAGCACGATGACTATTATAGACACAGAGGAAAAAGGCAGTTAAACTTTAATTGCATTGAAGAATGAACGCTCTTCACCTTTGCTGGGGTTCTGATGACATACCCAGCTCTTTAGGTGAGGAGAAAGATGCTGCTTTTGGAGCTCAATGTATTAAATCACTTCACATGTCTCTAAACTTCTGAATCAACTGTCATGCTAAGCCCAACTTCCAGAACCTTCTCTGGTCTTCTGAGTAAAATTTTGCTTGTACTATGTGATGGTGACATTGTGCAGTATTTGCTGTTAGTCTGCCCGAGACTCTGTTTCTACATTTGAGTAATGAGAGAGTCCAGACAGAACAGAGTAACTATCCTGAGGACCTGAAAAGTATACTCGGTAAGCAGAGAGTGAAGAAAACTGAAACCTGAAGAATGACCAGCACCACTGAATCTGCTGATGGGGGCCTGATGGCTTAAAATTTACAAAACTATGCAATAGGTATGAGGGTCACATATGGACAGACACCGTCTTTCTGACCTGAAAAAGGGGCTCATCTGAGCTAGAAGTTACAGGAAGAACACGTGTGGAGTTTATTTTCCCCTCAGCCAGGCCTGCTCTGTGGACAGTTCCAGCCCTGAAACTGTACTGATGCTGGGGGAACTTCACAGTGGCCACAGAGGCCTGGGCACACAAGACTTCAAGAAGAACAACTTTCTCTCCGGCCAGGAGGTCCCTGTGGTCCAAAGCATGCGGGCAGGATTCCTGTAACTTCTTCCTCCCTCCCTTCTCCTGTGGGTTCACCCCAAGGGCAGATGGAGTCACTCAGAAGTGTGCAAGATTTTAGGGGGAGAAACACATCCCCGTGGTCAGAGGAACCAGAAGAGGTCCTTCTGGAACCAGGAAGTGTCAGCAAATCCCAGGGAAGAGAAGACTGAGGAGGAGATTTAATTCTATATTATAAACAGATGCAAGCCCCAGGCACATCCCTAAGCCAAGCAGACATGGAATGGGGACAAAGGGCAGGTTAAGAGCATGCTACAACCAAATATGGCACCTTACCATGTTGAGTATTTTAACCTGAAGGAATCTGAGAATTGGCACATGGAAGAAGGACTCTCTGATCTTCTTTCTTCCCTGAACAAGGTCATAGAAAGTGCTGGAAGGATTCTCTGACCCCTTCCTCCTCCCTCGAAGCAGATCATAACACCCTCTTATGAGAGGTGCCCTCTCCACATCTGAAGGGAAGGAGCATCCTCATCTCTGGAGATGGAGGGATGCAGAGGACAGCCTAGGTGAACAGGCCTTGGTAAGTTCCCCGAGTTTACGTGCTTAGCTCAACCCTGTTTTCCTGTCGTGGTTTCCCATGACTTTCCCTGATAGCTCAGCTGGGAAAGAGTCCACCTGCAGTGTGGGAGACCCCGGTTCGATTCCTGGGTTGGGAAGATCCCCTGGAGAAGGAAAAGGCTACCTGTTCCAGTATTCTGGCCTGAAGAATGCCATGGACTGTGTAGTCTATGGGGTTGCAAAGAGTCAGACACGACTGAGTGACCTTCACTTATGTTTTTCATCAAATGTAGTACAAAAAGACTCAGATTTAACCATTTATTCAGGGATTACTTTTCTTATGAAGGGCCCTGTGCCATGTAAAACTTAATTCAAAATGAATGTTTAAGTTTGTCTCTTGTTAAACTGACTTTCGTCAGTTCAGTTTTCATGGCCCAGCCAGAGAAACTAGGCAGGTAGGAAGAAAAAGGATTTTTTTTTCTCCCCCACTACACACAGAAACAGATAGTAAAGATAAGAGCAGAATAGGATGAAATTTAAAATGAAAATCTACAAAGGAAATTAGTAAAAACAAAAGCAAATTCTTTGTAAGGATTAATAAAAGTGGTAAGTATCTAGTCAGACTAGGCAAAAAAAAACAGAAGAAACATAAATTACCATTTAAGAATGAGAGAGGGGATATCACATTGATCTTATAGACCCAGACTCAAAACTGAGAAGAAATGTACCAATTCCTTTAAAGATAAATATCAAAACTTACTCAAGAAGACATATAGGCTAGATAGCCTATAGATATTACAAAATTGAATTTATAATTCAAAAACTTTCTAATAAAATTCCAAACCCAGATGGTTTCCCTGGTGAATTCGAACAAATATTTAAGAAAGAAATAATAACAACTTGACAAAATCTCTTCCAGAAAGTTGGAGAGGAAGTAACATTTTCCAACTCATATTATAAAACCAGAATTACCTAGATAGCAAAACCATACAAAGATATCACAAGAAAACTATAGACGGATATCCCTTATGAAAAGGTCTCAAAATCCTCAACAAAATATTAGCAAATTGGATATACAAAAATATAAGAAGAATAATGCATTGCAACAAAGTGGGGTTTATCCTGGGAAACAAGGCTGGTTTGACATTCAAACTCAATCTAATCATGGTATTAACAGGCTAAAGAAGGAAATGTGATTTTCTTAATAGATAATGAAAAGTCATTTGACAAAATTCAGCACCCATTCACAAAAACATTCTCAGCAAATCGGGAATAAAATAATGCCCTTACCCTGATAAAGGGTACCTAAAACACTTATGTTATATTTTTAAATATATATTTATTTATATATATTTACTTATAATATATTATATTTTAGAATGAAAGACTTAATGCTTTCTTCCTAAAATTGGAACTGGGACAGGAATGTGTCTTTTCACTACTTTCACTCAATATTGTTCTGGAAGTCCTCCTAGTCAATACAATAAAGCAAGTGAAAGAAATAAAGGGCATACAGATTAGAAGGGAAGAAATAAAACTGTCTTTGTTCACAGAAGAGATGACTGTCTGCATGAAAAATCTCACAGATTTTATAAACATGCACACACACAGACACCTTCTAGAACTAATAAGTGATATTAGTATGATCACAGGATACAAGGCCAATACACATAAAATAATCAATTGTATTCCTATATTTAGGAATTAAAATTTTATTAAGTGCCATATATGTTAGCATCAATAAATACTTAGACATAAATCTAAAAAACACTGGCAGAATGTTTATGCTGAAAATTATGAGATACTGGTCAAAAAATTCAAAGAAAAACCTAAATAAATGAACAGATATACTATGTTCATGAATGAGAAGACTTGGTATTGTCAAGATGCCAATTCTTCCCAAATAGGTTTGATAGAATCACACTGAGGATGATTTTGTACACACCAAGAAGCTGATTCTAATACTTATTTGAAAATGTCAAAGGCACTAAAACTGCCAAATTTCTGAAAAAGAACAAAATTGGAGCAACCATACTATCAACTTTCCAGATTTATGATAAAGCTATAGAAATAAACACAGTGTGGTATTGGCAAAAGGGTAAGCACGTAGATTGGTGGGAAAGAATAGAGTTCAAGAGTAGAGCCATATAATATGGTCAATTAATTTTCAAAGAAGTTAAATGAAGAATTAACAGTCTCTGTGACTCCATGGACTGTAGCCTCTCAGGCTCCTCTGTTCATGGAATTCTCCAGGCAAGAATACTGGAGTGGGTAGCCATTCCCTTTTCCAGGGGATTTTCCTGATCAGGGATCAAACCCGGTATCCTGCATTGCAAGCAGATTCTTTGCTATCTGAGCCACCAGAAAGGCCCATTATTTTTCTTAACAAAGGCTGTTAACTGAAGAATTGACAGTCTTAACAACAAATCGTTCATGGGAACACTGTCATCAATATGCAAAAGAAAAATAAATCTCAAACAATAACTCATAGATTTAAGATTTAAGAAAGCTGTATAACATTTAGAAACTATAGAAGAAAATCTATGTAACCTTTGTTGGGAAATGAGACTTTGGATATGGTACCAAAAGGGAAAAAAATTGGATAAATTGGGCTTCATCAAAATTAAGAATTTTTTCTCTGTGAAAAGACAGTGTTAAGAGAAAGAAAAGAACCAGTCAAAGACTGCAAGGAAATATTTGCAAATCATATCTCCAACAAAGGCCTTATAACCAGAATACACAAAGAACTTTTAAAATTCAACAATAAGACAGCAAGCAACCCAATTTAAAAATGCACAGAAAGTTGAAATAATCCTTCAAAGAAGATATATGGATGGTAAGTAAATACATGGTAAGTAAATACATGAAAAGATGCTCAGCTTCCCTAGTCACTTGGGAAATGCAAACTTAGATCACAACTGATAATCTTATACCCTGGATAGCTAACCTATTTAAGACGCATTACCAAGTGTTGATAAAATATAGGGCATACAGAACTCTCACATATTGACAGCTGTTGTTATAGCTTTGACTTCTCAGAGGAACAACCCGAAAGGCCTAGGGCACCGATTGCCTTCTAAGTATTGCTTGATGGGAGGTAAGATCAAAGATCTACAAGGACTTTTTTTTAGGTTTGACCTCAGATGAGCTGGAAGAGACTTAGTATTTCAAAAGAATCACCAACGATTCTAAACTATAAGCACCTACGTGCATGTAAGTCAAATAAGCTAACCTCAACAGTCTTCCATCTTCTGACAAAAGGAGGCACTGTTTTGCTCTTCTACGTATTGATGAACCGTCTTGGAGTTAAGCAGGTGGGAAGCACTGATATCTCACTTTCCAATGTCTCCCTGGGATGATCCCTAAAACATTACCAGCACATGTCAATATTTTCTTGAATACTGGGTGTTCATATTTGTTCATATGAATGGCTATTGCTAGGAACTGAGAGCACCTTCTGTATTTATATAAGATTTTCTCATTTTAGGAGTTTAGATACAAGGGTTTTAGAGACAGCATAGTTCTTATTCAGTTCGTTGATTACCTATTGTGGCATAACAGGAAAAAAAAAAACAAAGAATCTTATAGAAGATAGCTAGATCGGTATGGTCTAATATGGTAGCTCCATGTGGCTGCTTTGGAGAAGGAAATGGCAACCCACTCCAGGATTCTTCCCTGGAGAATTCCATGGACAGAGGACCTGGTGGGCTACAGTCCATGGGTTGCAAACAGTTGGACATGACTGAGCAACTAACACACTCAATGCGGCTACTTAAATTTAAGTAAAATTTAAAATTCATTTTCTTATCACATTAATGATAAGATAATCTATAATGATAATTATTACTAGAAGCTAACCACAAGGCAAAAATAATTTTACTAAGGAATTTAATTTTTCTTTGAAATAGTCTACTCTAAGATTGACAATTTATTTTGGTGAATAGGGCATTATTTTTACTTCTTCCTATCAGCCTATCTCCCTGAGACTTAGGGCTTACTGGGAGAAGGGAAAGTGCCCCATTTTTATTTATAATTCCATGGAGTGGGAAGGAGAACCAGAACACCATTTCTCTTCCTTTCTGAGTATCTGTGTGTTCTCAGTGTATGAAAAGGAACGAGGTGGGTTGGGTTTTGGCGAAAATAAAGTGGTATAAGCTTACTGATCTTGATAACTATAAAATCACTCTTCTTTAAATACTTACTAGGAAACTAAAGCATTTTAAGGCGAGTGCTCATACATAAGAGAAAATGGCAGCAGAAATGTAGAAGAGAGGGGTGGGGTGTTATCAGGGGTTCCGAGGCTTCAGCATAAGCACACTTTATTCATTATTTGTTTTTATTCCTTTGGTGTCACTAGGCACCATCATTCATAATATATTTACTCAAGATCCTTCCCTACTCCAGAAATACAGTTTACAATGCAAGTCTTTGATGATCTGAAAAACTATAGTCCACCTCATTACAGACCATACTTAGAGAGAGGATGAACTTCAGTTGGGGTGACCTGTCACACCCAGCTCATCCATTACACCTCTTGTCACAACTGTTTACTTTTTCACACTGTGCTGGAGCCATTAAGAAGGAGCACTAAGGTAGGATTGGCTACATGCAGCTCTCCTCTTGACCTGCAAGAGAATTAATCTTGAATGCTCAATTTAATGCTTTTGAACAATGACTGTGGGGTGGGGGGGGGGGAAAAACTTTTCCTTTTTTTTTTTTTTTTCTGTATCACATTTATTGGAAGGGTTGGAGAAAAATAAAAATGCCGTTTAGCTGAAGAGCTTGTGAGTTATCTACAAATCAACTTATGTCAGGAGTGGAAGAATTCTTGGTTATTTCTTAGCATCAAGATGTACATCGGTCTCTCTTTTGAATATCTTCAACATTCAAAGAGGCAATCACACAGTATAGCCCATCTTCTACACAGGATAAATTCTCTGTTTCAGCCAACTCTCAATGGCGGGGCAACTAGCACCACGCCATCTCCCCATACAAAGAGCATCGGACTGTTCCGTCTTGTTGATTTATATATCTCTTCGTATGTTTCTTCGTCTATTTCTATAGTTGTCACAGTTTCTTCCACATCTCCCAGCATCATATTTAAATGCTGATCGTAAGCGTGTAACCTGCCTCGAAGCTCTATGTCATTTCTCATCTTCACGTAGATGCGCTCGTCCAGGCTGAGCCGGATGAGATCCAGGGGCTCTTCCACAGTGTTGGTCGTTTGTTGCTGGTCCACGTCGTCTGCCATCTTTCAAACCCTGCACTCTTTCCCCTGTTCCATTTTTTTTTTAATGCATCCATTTAAAACACAGAACTTAATTTCACTGACACATACATCTATCACTTTATTTTTGATAGGAAAATAGTAGCTAAAGGCCACACATCTCTAGCATTATGCAATATAGCTGGTGACTATTGGGGTAGGAGCCTGTTTACATATTACAGTGGACATGTTTCAGTAGAAGACATTAATTTGTAGATAGTCATTGCAAATAATCGTAATTTATGGAGAATTATAACTTTCTATGGGCTTGAGATTTGAGAGAGGACTTTAAAACTTTATGATATTTATCAATATCAATTTAGGAGTCTTTGCATTTTGTACACTTTTAAGAAGTCACATGAAACTCCTATTGAAAAAATGAAGTAAAGGCAGGAGTATCCTTTTTCCTGAAATTCATGGCAATGAACAAAAGGAATAAAAAAAAACAGGGTACAAATTAGAGCTCATAATTAAATTAGAAAATGATTACGACCACAAACCACAGACTATGAAGATAGTTTGTCTAACACAGTGACATTTGTTCCAGATTAAGTTAAAAAATAAAGCTAACAGATCCTTGCAGACTTCTGTAGCAGGACATGCATTTTTCTGAAGGTGACTTGGTGGTAATAGTTCCTTCCCTAAAAGAGTGAGGACTGAGTTAGTGCACAGGGCATCAGGGACCAAGAAACCTTCTTGAAGACTTCTGATTGTCTGTGATACTCGGACACTTACTGGAGATGAGACGAACAGAGGAGACAGGAGGAAAAATGGAGAGAAACAAACCGGAATGTGGTGACGAAACATCACTGTGAGTCACCCTAACATCGGCCTCAGTGATTTGCTCTTGTTGAAGAGAAACATTCTTCTCGAGCAGAAGGGGCGTTAGTGAGAGCGAGCTCTGGCTGCCCTCACTGCCTACACGGGTGCTTTACCTACACCAGTGGTGAGCACACACTCACACACAGATGGCCGGCACCCAACAAGCGCCCAGCACGCGCCATCTGTGTGTGGGCATTGTGACACTCCCCTGCCTCCCCCACACGAAGCCCAAGAAGGCACACGAAAAGCATGTACAATACACTTCAGGGCTTTGGCAACAAGGAAGCCTATGAATAGTCCTCGACACTCTTGGAAAAAAAAAAAAAAGTAAGGATCCACGGAATCTTCGGCAGGTGGTAAGAACACCAGAGAATCAATACAAGAGATGAAAAAAGAGATAATTAAGGAGAAAAAAGGCAATCTGGCCAAGCTTCAGAAAGAAATTAAAGACAGCAGTAAACCATTAATAAGCAAAAGGAAACCACATCAGAAGAAGCTTAGCAGTATTCTAGGTGTCTTGTATAAGTAGAATCAAACTGCATTTGTCTGCACCTAATGTACACTGGAAAGCATTTTTAAGGTTAACACAGCATATGTCCTACAAACAGATGGCATGTTCTTTCTCCGCTCCTCACTGTGCTGAACAACAGGCTCTCATTAGTTATGTATTTTATATGCAGTGGTGCATACATGACAATCCCAGTCTCCTAATTTACCCCACCCTCTACTCTTTTCCCTTCTTGTTCTCTACATCCAGATCTCTATTCCTGCTTTGAGACTAGGTTAATTTGTACTGTTTTTCTAGAGTCCACATATATGCATTAATATACATAGAGTCAGAATGTACACTGGTAGATGCCAGGGGTTCGGCATTAGTTTTTAATGGGGATGGGGTCTCAGTTTAAGAGGGTGAAAGATTCAGCAGATGGATGATGGTGAGAGTTGCACAACAATGTGAATGTAGTTCTTATATATGGTTAAAATAGTATGTTGTCACAATATGTGACTTTTACCACAATAGAAAAATTAAAAAAAAATCAAAAACAAACAGCTAGAAGTAGAATGGATACTGCTAAAAATAGAGGCAGTCACCTGGAGGACAACCATAAAAAAATAACAAATAGGTGCTTTTTGAACAGTGCAGCGGTGAGGACACAGACCGACCCCCCCCCCGCATAGTGAAAAGTTTACATGTAACTTTTGACTCCCTCAAAACCTAGCTACCAATAACATACTGTTGACTGGAAGCCTTGCCAATAACATAAACAGTTGATTAACACATATATTGTATGTTACATGTATTATATACTATATTCTTCTAATAAAGTAAGCAGGAGGAAAGAAAGTATTAAGAAAACCATAAGGAAGAGAAAACACATTCACAGAACTGTACTGTATTTATTGATACCTTAAATTTAAGGTATCTGTTTATCAGACGAATCACCTGCCTGTTATCATCTATATCATATATTGTCTTATATGATACAAAACACCATAGGTGCTACATGCATTACTAACACTAGATATCACAGATGAAAAGATAATGTGAAAAACAAATTCATATCCTTTATGGTATACTGATTCATGCATTAACAAAGAAGCAGCCATACAGTCTTCACGGTAGCTTGGGGCAATGGATAAGCTTGCTTCATGATAACCTAGTCTGTACACTATGACTGAACCATTATAAAATTTTTATGGCACATAGCATTGTAGTCATAATACAGCATTGGAAACATTGTTAAATTGAAAAAAATCCAGTTCCCTGTGATAAGAAGCTGATACACAGTTTCTCCAGTTACAAAAGCTAGCCTCTGTACAGTAACACTGTATGGTAATGTAATTCTTTGAAAGTCAAGATATAAAACAGTAAGAAAGCAAACATGCTGTTAATCTTATATTAAATACCACTCACCATAAGCCTATGTGAAGTGAAAGTGAAAGTGGAAGTCACTCAGTTGTGTCCGACTCTTTGGTACCCCATGGACTATACAGTCCACGGAATTCTACAGGCCAGAATACTGGAGTGGGTAGCCTTTCCCTTCTCCAGGGGATCTTCCCAACCCAGGGATCGAACCCAGGTCTCCCACATTGTGGGTGGATTCTTTACCAGCTGAGCCACAAGGACAGGCTATTCACTTCAACAAAAGCCTTGCACCTGAAATTCTATGCCTTGAACACTTAGGTTGATGATGATGATGGTACGTGGACGCCTCATCTACAGTCCTACAGTTAACAGACTTCACATGAAGATACACAGCTACACAACAGGTAAGTTTACCAACTGTAAGGCATGATGCCTACTGACTCTTCATTCCATGCAGCTCGCTGATCACCGTCAAGTTCTTCATTCTCATTGTGCTCATGTTGAGTAGGCTGAGGAAGAGGAGAGCTGGTCTTGCTCTCTCGGGAGCAGCAGACAGAGAAAGAGCAAAGAAGGAAGAGACGGAGACAGCAGGCGCCCTCAGCGGACTTTACAGACAAGCGGAGCCATTTCTCTCCGGCTTGTTTTGCTTTTTCATTTCTCTAAAAATGTTTCTGCATGGTACCAATCCTTCTTCCACCATTTGCTTTAGTCTTACAGCCTGCATCTTAGAAGGGTCCACGTCGTAAAAAGAGCCAGAAGCAGTCTTGGATAATCAGAGCCCTTCTGCCAGACTGTCTGATGTGATTTGGCTTTCTAGTACTGCTTCTTCCTTACTGTCTGGCGCTGGGCAGGAAGCACTCATCTCTGTCAGGTCATCTGCTGTTAACTCCTCTGCTCTGGTGTCTGTCGGCTCTTGGATTTCTCCAAGATCCATACCTTGAAACTCTAGCCATTCCCTCCCCACCAACCTCCACTCCCACCGTCTTTGCCATATCCACAATCTTTCATGATTTCCTTGATGGGCTCTGTCGTAAATCCTGTGAAGTCATGCATAGCATCTGGGTACAGTTTTCTCCAGCAGGAATTTACTGTTTTGGGCTTGATGGCTTTCACAGCTTTGATTAGGACAATGGCATCTTCGATGATGTAACTAACTCTCCCAGACTTTCACAAGATTCTCATTATCGGGTTCTCGTGCGTAGAGTTGACAAGCCTTTCCATAGAATGCAGTGTGTAATGAGCCTGAACTGCCCTTCTGATCTGTTGACCTGGAGGCTGAATTAGAGGTGCTGTGTTTGGGGACAAGCAGACAACTTTGATGCTTTTAGCGTTGAACTCATGGTGTTTTGGGTGGCCAGAGACATTGTCCAATATCAAAAGAACTTTAAAAGGCAGTCCTCTTGAGTAAGGTACTTTCTGACTTCAGGGACAAGGCCTCAATGGAACTGATCCTGGAAAAGTGTTCTTGTTGTCTAGGCCTTCTTGTTGAGCAGCCCAAAGACTGGCAGTTGCGGTTGATCTTTTCCCTTCAAGTCTTGGGTCATGAGAGGTGAGGGCTGTACCAGTCATAATCTCAACTGCCTTTGCACAACAAAATAGATCTATCTGATCCTCCCAGCCTTAAATCCTGGTGCTCAGCTCCCTTTCTTGCTAGTGAACATCGTACATGGCATCCCCTCTCCCCTCCAGAACAGCACACTTAGATTTCCATTAAAAACCTGTTCAGACAGTTATCCTTCACCTTAGTGATTTTCCTGCTGGAGACTGGGAACTGCCTCCTCTTCGTGGGTACAAACTGCTTCTCCTGTTATCTTGACACTTTTACTGCCAAATCTCTTCCTGAAATTATTAGACCATCCTGTGCTGGGCTTCAACTCTCCAGCTTTAGATCTTTCCTTTTGCTTTAGGTTGCCATATGATCTGATTTTTCTTGAAATCATAGTAGAATCTAAGGTTATGTCTTACTTATGGCAATCCTGCACCCACACACAAGCTGCACTGTCAACATGAGATCAAAAAGTATTTCACAAGAAGTGTGAGGTTTTTGTGCCTGCTGTGGTGATGGCTTCACAAATTTCCTCTTCTTTTTTTTTTTCTTTTTTACAGTGGTTCTTATGCTGGATTCATTTATTTTGAAATGGTGGCAACCGAAGCTGCAACCCTCAACTACAGTACACATCGAACAGTTCAATATTTTCTTGTTGTGTCATGACTTTTCTCTGCTTCCTGGGAATACTTCCAGCATCACTTGTGGCACTTAGTGGGCGTCGTGGTGTTATTTATGGTTTACAGTATTGCACTGAAAAAATATGGGAGGGCCACGAGAGATCACTTTTGCTTCCAGAGGTACACACTTTCCTGGAGAGATGAACCTCTCACGTGGAGAGGATGAACATTGCATGGTCACTGGCAGTGCTGAGCTCACCACCACGGCAGCAGGTGGCAGCTCCGAAGCTGTTACAGGGGTCGAGGATGGACCACAGTTAATCCTATGCGGTTTGCTTTAACATTGCATCTTTACGTTTGTTTATATATTTCATGACTGTGAATGGTGTCACACATGTGCATATGTTTTGATAAATTTTTTTGTGATGGATTTGTGTATACTCTATGGTAACAGATAATAATAAAAAAAGATTAGTAATCTAAATAGTGGGTTGGCCAAAAAGGTCATTTGGGTTTTTCTGTAAGACACTGGGCAACCCAATACACTTTATGTATTCATGACATGCCTAACTTTTTCTTAATTTTTTGGCTAATTCTAGGCTATGCAGTTGGCCTGCAAGTTCTTTTCAAATTGTTGTAAGTTTCCAAAAAATATTTCACTGTATTTATTGAAAAAAAATTCACATATAAGTGGACCCATGCAGTTCAAACCTGTGCTATCCAAGGGTCAACTCTAAACGCAAAGGAAAACAAAAGATTAATTAAAGTTATCTTAGACATGGAACACCAGAGCATCCTTAAAACTGAGAATGAACTGAACAAACGAGCAATCAAAAAAACCAAAAAAAAACAACTCTCAAAGAAATAATAGAAGAAAAACCTCCCATAAGAAGGGAAGTTCTATATCCACGGGCATAGCAGTTCCCTCATACAAACAATTATGGAATAATCAGTAACATGACACATTCTGGTGAGGTTTTCGAACCTTGAGGATAGAAAAGCAAACCTGAGGGTGTTGAGACAAAGTATTAAGTCACCTACAAGACATAAAACCAGGCAGCCTCAGGCTTGTCCAAACACATGCTCCCATGGGGCACAGAAGCAGTCTACTGGTTTTTAAAAGAAAAACACTACTAACGTACCTATCCTAGATTTCAGTCACTTTTAAAGACACAGGAAGTCATTCTAAACAGAAGAGAACCACAGGAGGAGTCCAGTTGGTAATGGAATGCCGTCCATCATAAAAGGAGTGAAGAGGACATGCAACTCACTAAGAGGAAAGAAGAGACTGAGGGGATGGTCGGCCAGCACAGATGCCATGTGAAGTCAGAAGCTTAACGGTAAACCGTATGGAAATTATGATTGCAGAGAAAAGGCAAATGCTGCAAACATTTACCATGCAAATCCAACAACACGGTAAACAAGATGTGGTTGTGATGGGAATGGGAGGAAACACAAGTGAGCCACTTTCTTCATCTTCCGTGCATGGTTCAAAGATGACTACCTGAGGGTATGTCCACACAACAGCCTGGGGGGCAGAGTTGGACCTCAAACAGAATTTACAGTCAGTCTTCATACCCGCAGCTCCTCTGCATGTGCAGATTCAGCCAACTGCAGGCTCTGCCGTATTGTAGTCTTTAGGACTGAAAAACATCCACCTGTAAGTGGACCTTGCTGCTCAAACCCAGGTTGCCAAAAGGTCAACTGCATTTGCATATGTGAAGTGAGAGAAACAGTCATAAAAGCGTATATGCAATACGATCCTAATTGTGAACTTTCGTGGGTGGGGAGTAGGACTGACAAGAAAAGGAACCTTTGATTTTCCCTTATGAACTGTATGAAATTTCTGCAGTGCTTTTATAATTAACACCAAATAAATTCCTCTTTTGAATGGATAAATGTTATATCTTCCATGCTCAGTGAAATTGTCAAGCTGATGATCTGAGCTATTTTACTGCATAACTTACTCTTCTGAAAACATTCCTTCTGTTTAAATTCAAGGTGAAACACTGAGATTTGTATTTATTTCTCTCAACTCTTTAATTTTCTTATAGTTTCAGCACATATATATTCCTGACCAGTGAGCTCATGAACCTAGCAAATGACCGTCTTTTTAAAGTCACACACATGCTCTCTTAGTTCTACGACTCTCTTTAGGCAACATCTTTACAGTGTCCAAACATCAGCTTCTGCAATAAAAGCTAAAGCTTAAAAAAGTAAGTAGACTATTTGGACTCATCAAGGAAAGCAAAGCACCAAATCAAATCGATCAGTAACAATCCCCCTAAGGTTGAATAGGGGCGTTCACATACAGGTCTCTTACAGTGTGACAGGTCTGACTCGAGAGAGAGAGCATGGAGTTTAGTCTCCCTGAAGGGCAGTTAGGGATAACTGTGGGTCCTTCCAGAACTCCTACGTTCGGCCTTCCTGACCCTGCCACATCCTTATCAGTTTCAAACGTGTCCTCTTGTGTCTGACTCACACCGTAGCATGACAGGCAGGGCGTGGAGCTCGGGGTGACCTGCCAGAGAGGTGAAGGGAGATGCAGTGTTTGATTGGATACCGCCAGCGATGCAGACAGCAGCCAGCCTGCTTGGAGACAAGCTGAATGAAAAATCAAATCCGCTTCCCTCAGCGGATGTTGCCGCTGTTCGCCTGTCATATATGTAGTCTAGATACTACGGAAACATAAGGATTGGCAGGTTTTCAGGTTTTCTCTCAGGAAAACAAGAATATTTGTGTAGAGAGCTCCATAAATGCTTGGGAAATTCATTATAAAGCTGATTTTATTTCCCTTTCAAAAGAGATTGACCATAGTTTTTTTTTTTTCTTTTCTAAGAGAAATATTGTAATGGGACTATTTTGTGGAAAAACTAAATTATCCTGAACCCAGAGCAACTTTACTGCTATTTAAAACTCATTGTGGTCTTGCTCCATTGTTTAATAAAGGCTCTTATACTTCCTTCACCTAAAGTAAACTTTGATAATACAATAGAAGTGCCTCATTTTTATAGAGTAAACATGAAACTTAATTGAAAATATCTGTAACTCTACTGATTGCCTAAGTGAATGGGGAGAAATACAACATTAAAAAAAAATCTGATGGCAAAACTTTTAGAAAAGTGAACATCCTCCCCCTTGTGCATCATATAAAACTGATGATCCTATGGGCCATTTCCCCAAAAAGGTTATAGTTCTCTCAACTGATTAAATTATCCTACAAACATTTAAACCACCAGGGAATTAATTTTTACTCTCATTACATATTTCCTGGTTTTACGGGTAATAAGTGAACCTTTTTTCAGAAGATGACCAAAGAAATTTGCACCACAAAAATCCATGTCAGGTGCTAGGTTGTTCAAATCTTTTCTTTTCTTTTTTTCAAGTCCAATAAAAAATATCATCATACTACTGAAGAAATTAAGATCATCTACTGACTAGAAATGACAATTTGGTGTGGTTGTCCTTATCACAAGTGTGTATGTATCTATGTCTATGTCACCTATGTCGAACTGTCCTGTTGCACGTAAAATTCTTTCTTATTTTTATTTGAACACTATAACATAAAGTTCTAGGTATTATTTTTTTTTATGTCAAATCATGACATTCCGTAGTACCAATGTCCCATTTTGAGAGACTTCAATGTTTCTGTTATGGCATATTAGTTACTGGAAATTTAAAGATTCCAGAAAGTAAAGCATCTTAAATGATGCTGAGTTCCACCTGTTTGGTGCTGAAATATGACCGAGTCATATTGGCCTAGGGATGTATATCTCCTTTTGGAAGGATTTATGTCCTTCTAAAATGAGCTTACCGAGAAGACACTTTGCATATTGCCCTTTTCATACAGTTCCTTTGCAGTTTCAGGAATTATTTTCATCTTGTTAACCTACTAACATGCTTCTCCTCACATAAAACCCAACATTCAAGCCCCCTTCTCTTGAAGTCTTAATTCCCTCCCCACACTGAGATCCTCTATTCTTCCCCTTGCCATACAGAGTATTTATTCATCCCCGTGTTATGTAACTTGAGTGCTTAGCAAGCACTTGATAAATTATTTTTGCATTAGTGGATATGGATAAACAGAGCAGATCAGAGTTTCATCCAGTTACAAGTGGACGTCTCAAGTGCAGGTTTAGGTAACACTTTGCTGGATTTATAAAACCAACACAATTCTGTTGTATCTTAACGGTTTATTAGATCTGTAAAATTCAGGGTATTTCAGAGACCTGCATCTGAACGTTTTTTACCCAGCTGAATCCAAATCCTTTTCAATGTTAAAGTTTCTAGATAAAGTACATGACAAGAGCCAAAATTAATCTATTATAATTTCAGATGAACATTGTACCTGAAAACCAAATTTCTGGAATATTTAGTGATTTGACACCGAGAATAAATCTTAGAGACGAAATAAACGTTTAGTTTAAGGCATATAGTTACTAGATTTTGCTTCCTGCTAAGAACTCTGGTTAAGTTGAGGTTCAATCTGCTCCAGCATAGAATTTTGCCTTTTGCTTTACTTGCTTTGACATAAATTCTGTTCTAAGCTATGGAGTTTCTCCTTGTGAAAGTTTTGCCCTTAACATGCTCCAATATCACTCAATACAATAAAGGCTGCAAACTACCAATTCTCCTGAGTAAAGTTGGAATCTGAACAAGGAAGCAAATGGAAAGATCCCCCTATTGCTTTCAGTTCTATTCTGGAAACTGATTGCTTGTTGATTGGAATTAATAGGCTATTAACACATTCATCTTCAAATGTATGACACTTGCCACAAAATGCTGTGTAAATTGGGGCAACTCATTTTAGAGAGTCAGTTTTAATGAGGACATTAGACTAAATCATCTCTAAGTGTTAACATTCTATGATGTTCTGTTTTCAGGTGTATCATTCTTTGGGTATACTTCTGTATGATTAGGAAAACTCTTGGAACTGAAGAGAGTGCACACGTCAGAAAATTACTAAATATTTAGAAATACTTTTAAGGGCAAATAAAAGGGCAGGGCATAATAAACACATCCCATTGATTATCTCAGTGCCATGAGTTCAGGATAAAATACACAGGATGACAAATGTTTTAAAAATGCACGGGTCATAGGACCAAAAACGAGTCCATAAGGAAATGGAAATCTGTCCAGAGCACCCAGTTACTTTACAAGCACTTCCATAACAGTGAATATAACTTTCTCCTTTGTGTTTGATGGTTCATGGTCTTGAGGGACTGCGCTCTTCACATGGATGGTGGGGTTGGATGGGCATTGACTAATGTCTTCATCTTCTTATCTAACAGTGATCTATTAAGCACCTAGGGAAGCAGCCACGGGGCTGGACCCTGCAGACAGAGCTGGAGAACACTGAGCTACCACTCAGTTTTCAGGCTCACGAGCTCTCCGCTGTGAAGTCTTAAAGCGTACGCTGGAACTGAACACATTTGGCTCTCTATTCAGTCAAGACAACACATGGCCACCTCCATGTGTCTCATTAAATTCATGTGAATATTCTTTCTTGCAATGGCTTTTAATATCCTTCAAATCTTTTTCTTATGAAAATACATCCTAATGAAATAGTACTCAGTAGTAAAAATGAAAAAATAAATCATGATACATACAACAGCTTAGAGGTGCGATAAAAGAAGGCAGAGACAAAAGACAGTATGTACATTTGATTTATATGGAATTCTAGTAAAGGGAGCCTAACAGTGAAAGAAAGATCAGTGTCTGCGTGGGGTGTTGGGAGAGGGGACCCACTGCACAAGAACATGGGAGACTTTTTAGCATGAGAAAACTATTCAGCGACTTCCCTGGTGGTCCAGTGGCTAAGACTCTCTGCTTCTACTGCAGAGAGCATGGGTTCAACTCCTGGTCGCAGAACTAAGATCCTGGGTGCCACGTGCTGTAGCCAATACAAAATCAAAACAAACAAAGAAACAAAAAACCCCAGACTCTTCAATGTCTTGATTGTAGTGGTAGCCACATTGATTATTTACAGACACAAAAATACACCACAGTGTATACTTAAGAAGCGTAAACTGACTGCAAATTTTATCCCTCATAAAACTAAAAAAAATCATAAATTGCTACCCAACTCTTTAAAAAATGTTCAGAGGAGAGAAGTGATTTTAGAGGAAGATAGAAAGAAATGCTTCCACCCATTCCCATAGGTTTTCTAACTCTATTCCCAAAGAAAATTACAGACCTGTACCACATTAGCTTTCACAGAAAATGCC